>CM035171.1:126909229-127091702 GCA_020205615.1 Panax quinquefolius | reverse complement strand
TCACAAAATACGCCAATAATATAGAGAGAGAAAGAGAGAAAACTTTGTTTCTGTGTGATTTTCAATTTAATCTAAACTCTATTTATATAGAAATGTTATACTACCGACTTAAGACTTGAATTGCTACCCGGTGCTTTACCTCGCCATTATCACACCCACCACATTTGAAATAAAATTCAGCACATTTTTTTTTCACCAACTGAGTGGGGCCCACTCAATTCTAGAATTTTCCACCAAAATCAATTATAAACCTAATTTCAATCCGACACCTCTTAAAATTCACAACAAATCATTCGTGCATTTTTAATTCGCCTCAAAATTTGTGGACATATACTCAACTTATATATGTATAACATATCCAAAAATTACAACGATCCAACGCCGGATTAAATATTATAACTCACACAATAAAGTCAGCATAACACCGATTTGATCTTTTAATACCTCCAATCCGGCTAAAAATACAAATAAAACATCTCAAAGATTAATTCCTTCATTAATAACCACATAAATAAATCCATCATTTATATTTATATAAAATAAATATTTCTTATCATATGAATCAATAATTAATTATTCACAAATAATATTACAGTAATCACATTTACGATAAACCAGTCGTTCTGTGAAAGAGGGCTTTCCAACAAGGATCTCCTCATCGGGCGCCAAGTAATTAGGTGACCAAACCTCTCCCAGATGTAACTTTCTAGACATCGCCAATAATGTTATCTAATAATATTATTCAAATAATATGAATTATTGATCTCGATAATGGAAATATTGTAAAGTGACAATTATCAAAAAATAATAATATAAAATATCAACGCAACAATTATCGAATCAATAAAATAAAATATTGAATAAGAATTCATCGTGGAAAATTATCGAAGAAGGCCTTCTTACGTAAGGATCAATAATTCAACAATATCGCGGTAATACCGTGCTATCGTAGGCAACCACGCCAGACATCAGATTTAACCAATCGTGTATTCCAATACCTTAACTCAGAATAACCACGCTCGTTATTTTTAACCAACTTATATTTCATCGCTTTCCTCATCCAATCGCTTTCCAGTTATGGGCTCATACATGGTCGCTACCTTGGTTATTTAATATTCCACGACCAAACGAATATTCTCCGACAAAGATTTAATATTCCACCACCAAACGAATATTCCCAGCAACAAAATGAATATTTTATAACCACTTGCTTATTTTGAAATATTTCATGATTTAACCCTTAACTATCCACATTAATCAAATCAACCTTACTATTTCAAAATAATAAATAAAGGAAATTCTTTTTATTTAAAAATTTTGGTCTTACAACCTCAACAGTAGTCAAGGACTTTATTGAAAGAAAGGTACAAAGGGCTTTAATTCGTATGCTAGGTCGCCAGAACTAATCAATAAGCAGGATAGATATTCTGCTCAAAAGAAATTTCAACCAGTCATCAAAGAATTATCATTAAATGAAAGCTACAGGCATGTGGATAGATGTCATCATCGGGGTACTTCAGCAACTCGTTGGAAAGAAGCACCGAAGTTACTTTGATTCTGCATTACGTCATTAAGGGTACACCTCCCAAGACCGCATGACTTTATTCGAGTACTGTAATCTCTTTTACGATGAAGATTACCTTCAAAGTCATCGAACCACACGAGGGATCATCTTGGCCGATCACAAGTGGGTTCGGTGGATACGGCGGATGATGGTAGATAAATGGGTCTTCAGTAGATATTCCATATGCCCACGCTTATCGGAGGATGCACCTGGGCACGTAAAAAGATGGAGATAGATGGGAGGCTCCTTTATATGGTTTTAGTAACGAATTCTTGGCCAAGGTGGTCGGAACCATTGAATCACCAATATCTTCTAACTACTTCAACAGTAGAAATTATTTGTAAATTTTATGTCATGTACGTAGATTCTCGCTTATAATGCTATTTTTGGGAAGGCCTACTTTAATTGCAAGTCAGTATAACTCAATTCTCATTTCAAAATCAAATTTCCTACGACTCATGGGGTTGGTAGGTGAAAGGATTTGGATCGCCGAAGGTGTTATAGAACGTCAGAATCACTTTGGAGCGGGAGTATCGAAGCGAAGCAGACCACGGCGATAGAGATCGAACCATTCACAGAGAGTAGTTCCGAACCGCTGGTCATGCCACCAAGAAACGAGAGATAGAGCTCATCCCGCAAGGCTAACAAGTTCGGTGAAAATAGGTTCTGTCTCCATTGAACCTCTCTGGACGAACCTCACGGAGCTCCGCAATGCTATGCCGACATTTTCGCATAGGAACCTCTGGATATGCCGTGAGTAAAGCGAGGATATCGCCGAGCATCGGCCGAGGTGGACCGTCAAAGAAACCAAATCGACAGGTAAGAGGAGGATCTTTGCAACCTAACGTCGAATCATGATGAAGAGATTACTAAACCTGTTGGCAAACGACTTCATCTTCGAGATCGATTACCCACAATGGATGGCAAATGTAGTGCCGGTCTGTAAGCGAATGGTAAATATGCAAGTCCGTGACGATTACACCGATCTAAATAAAGCTTGTCCAAAGGATTTCTACCCGCTGCCCCACATCGACCAACTCATCGATGCCACTTCGAGGTATGCTTTATTAAGTTTCATGGACGCATTCTCTGGATATCATCAAATTTCCATGCAGTAAAGAGGATATATCAAGACGGGCGCTCATTACGCATCGCTCTAAAGATACGCCTTATAAGAAATGACTTTACTTCATCAACGCCGGAGCCACATACCGGAGGACGATGAACCAGCGCCTTCGTGACATCACCAAGCAGAATGCGGAGGTACGTGGATCTATATGATTGTCAAGAACATGTTCGGTGCATAAACATCCTGGATGATTTAGAAGAATGCTTTTAGACAATTCATCATCATAATTTAAAATTGAACCCCACCAAACGCACCTTCGTTCTAGGGTGGCAAATTTCTCAGGTTATTTTGTCGGTCAGAGAGAATTGATGCTAATCCAGAGAAGATTCAAGAGATCCCGAACACGTAAGACTCCTCAATCATTTAAAGATGTTCAACGTCTGACCGAAGGATTGCAATTTTTAAGGAGGTTCATGTCCAAGTTTCAGTAAAGATGTTTACCGCTCTTCGATACATTGAAAGTAGTCAAGAATGCAAAAAGACGTTTCAACGGACTTCGAGAGTGGAGGACTTCCAGAGCATCAAGTCCTACTTATCTTCTAAGACCTTTGTTGGTGAAGCCCGCCTCCCACGAGCCTCTATATTTATACTTAGAAGTAGTTAGTTTGGGCAAGGGAGCGTTTTGGTGCGTGAAGTCAGGTAAAGAAGACCCGTTTATTATAAGCCATGTCCTTGGGATGTCAAACAAGGTACCAACATTCAAAAGTTTGCTTTTGCTTTAATAACGCGCTAGTCGTAAAGCTTTAGGTAATACTTCCATGGTAGATTGGTAATAGTATACACAGATCACCCTTTAAAGAAGATTATGGGCAAACCGAGGTATCGGGAGATTAAAATCGCACGGACGATGGAGTTGTCCCAATTTTTCATTGAATATCATCCCGAACCACCATCAAAGGGCAAGCTCGCTGATTTTGTGGTTAAATGCTCGCTTTAGCTCAAGTCGATGAAGTTGGCAAAAGTCAAGGATCTATGACAGAGCAGCTTGCGCTTCTTCAGTTGAAGCGAGTAGTTCGTGGGACGCCAGATGCATATGGGTCTTCTACCACTGGGACGCCGATGGAGCAGGATTATTCGACGAGTCCGAGGGATTCAAGGTGCATAAAGCCATCGATTTCAAAGTTAAAAGCGACAAACAACTAAACCGAAAATGAAAGCGGAGATTGCAGGTTACGACCGCAAAGAGTCTCAAGTGCAAAGAATAATCATCTTCAAGTGATTCTCGCTTAGTCGTTAAGCAACTTTCTCGGGGAATACGGTTCGAGGCCCAAAATGATCAAATATCTAAGCGTAATTCAAGGAACAACTTCAACATTTCCAATCCTACGAGTTTCAGGGGTCGAGCGTAATAACAATTCAATTGTTGATGCACTTTCCAAATTAGCCACTACTGATGTTAAAGTCTTTGATGGGTTTTGTTTACTTTAGAAATTTTGCAACATCCTAAAGTGTCTATCGCTGAATCTGATGTGCATCGACCTAATCAATCGGCTATTGGTCGACTCTATATATAGAGTATCCGGCAGATCAAGGCCTTACCTTCTGGACGGATGCTAGCCAAGAAAATCAAGTATAAGAGTGCTAATTTTGTTCTCGATTGATGGGGATCTATTCCAAGGGCTTTCATCTCCACTACTTAAAATGCCCGACTCCATCCGGAACTCGAATATGCTCTCCGAGAAGACATGAAGGCATCCATGGCGACCATATAATGCTAAGTCATTAGCCTATAAAGTACTTCGACAAGGGTATTATCGCCTACCATCTTCAAGGAAGTGGATCGAATATGTCAAGAAGTGCGAGAAGTGTCAACTCAATAAATTCGATCCCACATCACCTACCGGTAAGAGCTATACTCGATCTTGTCTCCTATACCCTTCGCCGTCTGGGGTTGATATATCGGGCCCACTACCGAAAGCAAAAGGTCAAGTCATTTTGTTATAGTTTCCATCGATTATACGACCAAAAACGGGTAGAAGAAAGCCACTTAGGTTAATAACGAACAGAATGCTTGAAATTTTTGAAAGAATCGTGAGTATTTCGCTTTGGATTCCTAATGTGGTAATATCGACAATGGACGCTTGCCAGGATCGAAATTTGAAGCATTTTTTGAAAGAACGGGGATCCAAAGATAGAAGACTTCAGAGCTCATCCTCAACCAAACGGACAAGTCAAGTGACCAATGTAACGTCACTTGAATGGGATCAAGCCGCAGATTGGACAAAGCCAAGCGGATATGGCCGTAAGAGCTACTTAAGCGTGTCTGCCGGGCTTACAGAACTACTTCCAGGACTACAACGGGATTCACCTTTCAGATTGGCTTACGGTAATCGATGCCTTAGTCCCGGTTGAAATTGGATCTCCAAGTCTTCAAGTTAGCTAATTCAAAGAGATCTACAATGAGGAGCGGCTTAAGGCCAATCTTGATTTGCTTGAGGAAGTCGAGAAACAAATTTTTAATCAAATTGGCGACTTATCGTCAAGAGTGGCCAAGCATTATAATGAGGGGTAAAGTTTCGCAGGTTCAAGTAGAGATTTTGTCTCGAGAAGTCGAAGCATCTACACCTCAAAATCTGGGAAAGTCGATGCCAAACCGGGAAGGATCGTATGAAATCACCGAAGCGCCGGGCCGAGGACTTATCGGTTGGCCAAGGCATTAGACGGGTTAATTAAGAATACTTTGCACGCAAGCAAGCTTAGAAAGTACTTTCAAAAGAAAATGATGTCAAGACATCGAAGTCCTCAGAATATTTATGTCATCATCAATAAAGTTCCTTTTTTCTCAAACAAATCTTGTCTTCGTTCTTTGATCGATTCAATGGTGCTAGGAGGTTCTGTGGACTCTACGACCATTCGATGGTAGCCTTTTCCGGTAGTGGTCCCAAGACGTTGTCGTGCCCCCGTGGTAGGCAATTGTCGACACTTAGACCTTGTCAGCCCTTCGTGGTAGGAAAGTGTCATCCTTAAGACGTTGTAATGAGTGCCCCGCGTGGTAGGCAATTGTCGACACTTAGACCTTGTCGTGCCCTTCGTGGCAGGTAGGTGTTGTCATCCTTAAGACGCTGTCGCCCCGCGTGGTAGGCAATTGTCGATACTTAGACCTTGTTAGGCCCTTCGTGGTAGGTGTTGTCATCCTGAATCTTTCACAGTTCTCTTCGGTAGTAAAAGTGTCATCTTCGACTGTCGTCAGCCCCCGTGGTAAGCGGCGTTGTCCTTTAGACTTTGTCGTGCCCTTCGTGGTAGTGCAAATGCCATCTTTTGATTTTGTTAGGCCTTTCGGGTAAAAAACAAATTCCTAATGAAGAAGATTT
Source organism: Panax quinquefolius (assembly GCA_020205615.1). Classification (NCBI taxonomy): domain Eukaryota; kingdom Viridiplantae; phylum Streptophyta; class Magnoliopsida; order Apiales; family Araliaceae; genus Panax; species Panax quinquefolius. The sequence continues at coordinate 127,085,698 of CM035171.1, read as the reverse complement.
GTCTCACACTTCTAAGAACTAATAAATATCCCTATACTTTATTACCCAAATTTTTTTCTAAGTGCCGAGTTCGAAATGCCTCATTCTTTAACTTCATCTTATCTCGTTATATGACATGTTTAGTTGTTACTTAACAGCTCGAAGTTCAGTCCATAAAAGAATTTGTGCATCTTTCCAATTAAATTAATATCAAGTATCGGAGAAAGTAAATATAATCAAGTCATAAGGAATGAAACCACTTTTTTTTCATTAATATTCAATCTAATTACAATATTAGATTGTGGCGCTTTCCAAAATAGGTATACATCACCCATTCCGAGTTGTCAATACATGGTATGTAAACAACTACAACTTTATTATTACAACAAGAAACTGTGGAGTTTAAATACAAATATTATCTTCTGTATAATATTTATACTCAAATAAATCCTCATCACATTTATTGATACATTATTTTACAAAATGGTGAGGACTACTAAACAATCTTTTCTAAAACCTTCATTCCATATTTCCACTCTGCACTCGCTATATTCTCGCCTCCCGAGAAGAATGGAACAAAAAGGAAAGGGTGAGCTCAACTAGCTTCAAGAAGAATATTATGACTAAGATAATATACAACAAATTATCGTTAGTCTTCAACAGGGAAAAATTTAATAGAATCACAATAGTATAACAAGTTTCGGATCAATATTCAAGAATGAAATAATAATTCATGTAAGAGTTACGAGAGAATGAAATCTACTATAATCTATGAATTTAATACCATCATCAATATTTTATCCTCAGAACATCAATCAATATTCATCTCAAATCAAATATTCATCTTTGCACCACAGCCAAAGATATTCATCAATCGGCCATGTTCATCTCAACACTGCTCATCTTTGCACTAAAGGCCAAAGATATTCATCATCCATTATGTTCATTTAAACACTGCTCATCTTTGCACTACAAAAAGCCAAAGATATTCTTCAGAATCATTCATCTTTTGCACTACATGTGCCAAAGATATTCAATAATATCATCATTTAAGACCGAGGATGATGAAAATATTTTTAAAGAACGAATCCAATTGAAACAAAATGACAAGAATTAAGGATTAATGATTCGTACTTTGTTTTATCCATGTCCAACAATACCTCAAAAAATAATCATAGTGGTGTAAAATTCAAGAATGATCAAAACATGGATACAATCAAAGTTTAGTATCCGTAATAGATATTTTGGACTAAAAGAAGAAATTTTATTTTTCTATGAATAAGTCAGATATCGTGAATAGTGCCGTGATACGTGAATAAGAATCTCGACACCAAAAGATGAAATTCCATAAAAAAACATTTTCACGCCTCTTAGATAAGACTCGTGAATAAGAACTCGTGAATAGTAACTCATGAATAAGTAACTCGTGAAAAGTAACTCATGAATAGTAACCCCGACATGAAAAAAGTTCCAAATTTGATAAAAACTTCAGATCAATATTTCAAAGATAATGATATTGAAGAAATAATATCATTACGAAAAAAAAATAATATCCCTTACCTCAAAGAATCAAGATTTCCTAAGGAAAGGCTCAAGTGATGTCGAATGAAACTTCAGACTTATAATAAAGAACTCTCAAAGTATCTAAATACTCACAAAATACTCAATAATATTGAGAGAGAAAGAAAGAAAACTTTGTTTCGGGTGTGATTTTCAATTCTAACTTAAATTTCTATTTATAGAAAATGTTAGCCTACCAAGCAGACTTCACCAAGCCACACCGATGGCTTTACTCGCTACTATTGCCACCCACCTACATTTGAAATAAAATTCAGCACATTTCTTCACCAACCACAAGTGGGGCCCACTCAATTCTAGAATTTTCCACCAAAATCAATTATAAAACCTAATTTCCAATTCGACACCTCTTAAAATTTACAACAAATCATTCGTGCATTTTTAACGGCTCAAAATTTGTGGACATATACTCAACTTATGTATGTATAACATACCCAAAAATTACCACCATCCAACTATTTGGATTAAAAATTATAACCCCGCAATATATCTCAAAAACCCCGATTTAATTTTTTAATACCTCCAATCCGATAAAAATACCGATAAAACACCTCAACATTAATTTCTTCATTTATAACCACATAAATAAATCCATCATTTATATCCACATAAAATAAATATTTCTTTATCATATGAATCAATAATTAATTATTCACAAATAATATTACGTAATCACAATTATGATAACCAGCCGCTCCTGTGAAAGAGGGGCTTTCCAATAAGGATCTCTCCTCATCATGGCAAGCAATTAGGTGACCAAACCTCTCCTTAGATGTAACTTTCTAGACATTGCCAATAATGTTATCTAATAATATTATTCAAATAATATGAATTATTGATCCGATAATGGAGATAATAATAAAGTGACAATTATTGAACAACAATAATATAAAATATCAACGCAAAGAATTATCAATCAATAGAATAAAATATCGAACAAAGAATTCACTCGTGAAAATTATCGAGTAGTGCCTTCTTACGTGTAAGGATCAATAATTCAACAATACTGCAGGTAATATCATAAGCATCGCGGATTTATGTGACGACCCAAAATAGGTCCATTCCATCCAACCCATTCGAATAGCCAAATAAATACACGGTACGTAAACAACTACAACTTTATTATCACAACAATAAAGCTGTGAGTTTAAATACAAATATTATCTTCTAGATAATATTTATACTCAAATAAATCCTCATCACATTTATTGATACATTATTTTACAATAATGGTGAGGACTACTAAACAACTCTCTAGTAACCTTCATTCCATACCCCGACTAAGATTTCGCTACATTCTCGCCTCCCGAGAAGTTAAAAATGGAACAACAAGGAAAAGTGTGAGCTCAACTAGCCTAAAGAAAGAATGTTATGACTAAGATAATATACAACAAATTATCGTTAGTCTCCAACAGGAAAAAATCGATAGAATACAATAGACAACAAGTTTCGGATCAATATTCGCAATGAAATAATAATTCATGTAAGAGTTACGTAGAAGAATGAAATCTACTATAATCTATGAATTCAACGGTCCATCATCAATATTTTATCCTCAGTAACATCAATCAATATTCTTCTCAAATCAAATATTCATCTTTGCACTACATGCGCCAAAGATATTCATCAATTCCAATATGTTCATCTCAACACTGCTCATCTTTGCACTAAAGGCCAAAGATATTCATCGATTGGCCATGTTCATTTAAACACCGCTCATCTTTTGCACTGAGCCAAAAGATATTCATCATGCCCCATGTTCATTTAAACACTGCTCATCTTTGCACTACAGCCAAAGATATTCTTCAGAAATCATTCATCTCGTGACTTTCGTGCCAAAGATATTCAATAATATCATCATTTAAGACTCGAGGATGATGAAAATATTTTAAAGAACGAATCCAAATGAAACAAAATGACAAGGATTAAGGATTAAGGATTCGTACTTTGTTTTATCCATGTCCAACAATACCTCAAAAAATAATCATAGTGGTGTAAAATTCAAGAATGATCAAAACATGGATACAATCAAAGCTAGTATCCAAAATAGATATTTTGGATTTAAAAGAAAAATTTTCATTTTTCTAGTGAATAAGGCCGATTCGTGAATAAAGGTCAGATACGTGAATAAAGGCCGATACGTGAATAAGTAATCTCGACACCAAAAGATGAAATTCCACAAAAAACATCTTCACGCTTCAGCTTATAAAAGACTTCGTGAATAAGAATCGTGAATAAGAACTCATGAATAGTAACTCGTGAATAAGAACTCATGAATAGTAACCCCATATGAAAAAGTTCCAAATTTGATAAAAAGTACCAACCAATATTTCAAAGATAATGATATCAAGAATTAATATCATTCGAGAAATAAAATAACATCCCTTACCTCAAAGAATCAAGATTTTAAGGAAAGGCTCAAGTGATGCCGAATGAAACTTCAGATCGAATGAAAGAACTCTCAAAGTATCTAAATACTCACAAAATACGCTCAATAATATATAGAGAAAGAGAGAAAACTTTGTTCGGTGTGATTTTCAATTCTAACTTAAATTTCTATTTATAGGAAAACGTTAGCCCAAGCGAAGCATTTTGACTGCCAAGCACCGATGGCTTTACTCGCTACTATTGCCACCCACCAAATTTGAAATAAAATTCAGCACATTTTTTTCACCAACCACAAGTGGGGCCCACTCAATTCTAGAATTTTCCACCAAAATCAATTATAAACCTAATTTCCGAATCCACACCTCTTAAAATTCACAACAAATCATTCGTGCATTTTTATTCGGCTCAAAATTTGTGGACATATACTCAACTTATGTATGTATAATATACCCAAAAATTACCACAATCCAACGGTCGGATTAAAAATTATAACCCCATAATATATCTCAAAACCCCGATTTGATTTTTAATACCTCCAATCCGATAAAATACCGATAAAACACCTAAACATTAATTCCTTCTTTAATAACCACATAAATAAATCCATCATTTATATCCACATAAAATAAATATTTCCTTATCATATGAATCAATAATTAATTATTCACAAATAATATTATGTAATCACAATTATGACAACCAGCCGCTCCTGTGAGAGCAGGGGCTTTCAATAAGGATCTCTCATCGGGCGCAAGCAATTAGGTGACCAAACCTCTCCTTAGATGTAACTTTCTACAGACATTGCCAATAATGTTATCTAATAATATTATTCAAATAATATGAATTATTGATCCGATAATGGGAAACATGTGCGTTGACAATTATGAAACAAAGAATAATATAAAAAAATACCAACGCAAAGAATTATGAATCAATAAAATAAACTATTGAACAAGAATTATCGTAATAATTATTGAGTAGTGCCTTTACGTAAGGATCAATAATTCAATAATATCTGCAATACCGTGCTTCATCGCGCACGACCCACGCCAGATTATCGTATTTTAACCAACGGGTATTCCAACAATCCTAATTCAGAACAACTACGCCGTTATTTTTAACCAACTTATATTTGTCGCTTTCTTCATCCAATCGCTTCAAGCATGGGCTCCACATGGGTCACATTCGTGCATTTAATATTCCCTCCGAAAAGATTTAATATTCCACCACCAAATGAATATTCCCGACAACAATGAATATTTTATAACCACATGCTTATTTTGAAATATTTGCGTATTTAACCCTTAACTATCCACATTAATCAAATCAACCCTTACTTATTTCAAAATAATAAATAAAGGAAATTCCTTTTATTTAAAAAATTTCGTGGTCTTATACCATTCAAGAACCACGCCAGACATCAGTATTTTAACCATAAGGGTATTCCAATGATCTTAACTTCAGAATAACTACGCCAATTATTTTTAACCAACTTATATTTGTCATTTTCTCATCAAATCGCTTTCACATGGGGTTACACATGGTCGCTACTGGCCGTCATTTTAATATTCCTACGTAAAGATTTAATATTCCACCACCAAACGAATATTCCCCGACAACAATGAATATTTTATAGCCCACTGCTTATTTTGAAATATTTGCGATTTAACCCTTAACTATCCACATTAATCAAATCAACCCTTACTATTTCAAAATAATAAATAAAGGAAATTCCTTTTATTTAAAAATTTTTTGGTCTTACAACCTCCTCCTTATGAAATTTCGTCCTCTAAATTGGACGTGACGACTGGTGTTTCGAAAAGGTGAGGATACCTCACTTTCATTTCCGCTTCCAATTCCCTGTGTCATTTCTCTATAACATGATTCCTCCACAAACTTTAACTTGTGGTATGACCTTTCATACGTAGGGACATGCCCTTCCTATCCAAGATCTTGACAGTACCTCCTCATACGTTAAGTCTTCTGCTATCTCGTCCGGCTTCTAACTCAATAACGTGGTTCGGGTCTTTCACATATTTACTAATACGATATGTGAAACACATTATGAACACGAGACATACTACGGAGGTAACGCAAGTCTATAGGCTACATTTCCTACTCGGTCAAGAATTTGAAATGGACCAATAAATCGTGGATTGAGCTTTCCTCTCTTCCCAAATCTTGTAACTCCCTTCCACGGAGCAACTCGCAACAATACATGATCCCCTACATTAAATTCCACGTCCTTTCGATGAAGATCCGCATAACTCTTTTGTCGATCTTGTGCTGCTTTGATATCGTTGTCGAATCATTTGGATCTTTTCTTAGTCATATCGCATCTAAACTCTAGTCCCAACAATGTTGCTTCACCCACCTCATCCCAACATATTGGAGAACGACATTTTCGTCCATATAATGCTTGAATGGAGCCACACCTATACTTGCTCGATAATCGTTGTTGTAGGAGAATTCCACCAATGGTAAATACTTATCCCAACCGCCTTGAAGTCAGGACACGAGTCTTAATAAATCTTCAAGAGTTTGAATAGTCCTCTCGATTCATTCGTCTGTTTGGGGATGGTATGTCAACTAAATCGCAAACTGCGTTTCCATAGTTTTTGCAAGCTAACCCAAAATCTTGAAGTGAATCTTGGGTCACGATCCAAACTATGGATCTGAGCATGCCATGCAACCTCACGATCTCATTTACGCATATACTAAAGAAGACGTTCAAGGAATAAGTCTCCAGACGGCAAGAAAGAAATTGCACTTGGTTAATCTATCAACAATAACCCAAATAAAGATTGATGCCTCGAGAAACCGTAGGAAGACCCGTGAACTAAATCCATGGTAATGTGTTCCCACTTCCATTCCGGAATCTCAAGTGGTTGCAACGGACCCTTAGGTACTAGATGCTTCCGCCTTTACACGTTGACAAGTTAAACACATTGAGATAAACTTTGCAATCTCTCTTCATATTGTTCCACCAAAATGTACGTCAAGATCACGATACATTTTAGTACTTCCGTGATGGATTGCAAATGGTGTATTGTGTGCCTCCATCATAATCTTGTACTTCAAATCGTAGTCGTTAGAACACAAAGTCTCAGAGTGGACTCAAGTATTCCTTCTTCATCAATTCTCGCCCTAATAGCTCCTTCTTGTACTTTCTTCTTCATAACGCATCACCTCCGGATTGCGGGTTGGCAAGAAACCTTAACTTTTTCTATTAAAGTTGGCTCTACGCAGTATACTTGACATCATCGCACTCGTTCCGCGATATGATCTTCTACTCAATGCGCTACTACCACGCTCGCTTTACCGTGATGGTATTGAATAGTGTGGTCGTAGTCTTTCAATAGCTCGAGCCAACGTCACGCAGCGTGTTGAGTCTCTTTTGAGTGAAGAAATATTTAAGGCTTTTATGATCCGAATATATCTCCACTTCTCTCCCATATAGATAAGGCTCCATATCTTTAATAATGAAAACGATCACGCATAACTCTAGATCATGAGTAGGATAATTCCTCTCATACTCTTTAAGTTGTCGCGAGGCATAAAGCTATGACTTTCCCACGTTGCATGAGAACACATCCCAACCCTTTGCACCGAAGCATCATTGTAGATAACAAATCCATCCGAACCAGATGGTATTGTTAGAACAAAATAAATAAGTATCCTCTTAAGCTCTTGGAAACTCTTTCGCGATTCTTCACTCCAAACGAATTTTGTATCCTTCCGAAAGTTAAGTGAGTTAATGGAGTAGCGATTCGAGAAAACCCTTCCACGAATCTCCGATAATAACCAAATTTAAGCCCAAAAGCTACGTACTTGAAATCAAACCGGTTGCTTCTAACTTTGTATTGCTTCAATCTTCACGGATCAGCAGATACTCCATGTTTCGACACCACGCGTGCCCAAGGAATGCTACTTCCTCAAGCCGTAACTCGCATTTCTTCAATTTGGCATATAGTTTGTTTTCACGAAGCCTTTCGAGTACCAACTTCAAATGGTGCTCATGATCTTCACGACTTTTGGAATATATAAGGATGTCATCAATAAAGACAACAACGAACCGATCCAAATATTCCTTGAATACTCGGTTCATCATATCCATGAAAGTCGCAGGAGCATTAGTTAGTCCGAAGACATGACTAAAAATTCATAATGCCCATACCGGAGTTACGAAGGTAGTCTTTGAATATCCTCGGTTCTAATCTTCATTGATGATATCCAGAATGAAGATCGATTTTTGAAAAGAATTGTGCCCCTCAGAATTGGTCAAACAAATCATCAATGCGAGGTAGAGGATACCTATTCTTGATGGTGACATGGTTCAATTCCGATAGTCAATACAAAGTCGCATACTCCCGTCTTTCTTTTTACAAATAAAACAGGAGCACCCCAAGGAGATGTACTTAGACGAATGAAACCATGTCCAACAATTCTCGTAGTTGGACCTTTAACTCTGAAGTTCAATAGGAGCCATTCGATATGGGGTTTTAGAAATAGGCTTTGTACCAGTTCAAGATCAATAAAGAATTCAACTTCACGCTCGGGGTGAGCCGGGAAGTTCTTCAGGAAATACGTCAGGAAAGTCAATAACAACAGGAATATTATTCAAATTTGACGTGTCTTTATTCAAATCCATAACATGGGCTAAGAAAGCTTGACATCCGTTTTTCAATAAACGAATAGCTTTATGATTAGATATGATAGTGATTGATTTTAATGGTTTAGTTACTTGAATTCGCATAACAAAGTTGGTTAGGAATATGAAAACTAACAACCTTTAAAACAATCAATTTTGGTATGATGAGTAGTTAACCAATCAATCCCTAAAATCACATCAAAAGCAAGTATCTTTAAAGAGATAAGGTCAACAGGTAAGGTGATGGTGCCAACTTGAATCAAACAAGATTTATAAACAGTGGATGTGATGAAAGTTTCTCCTAACGGAGTTTCCACCAGATAAGTCAAAGTCTAATTTCTCCTGAGTCAAGTTTAAACGTTGAGCACATGCAGAGAGATAAATGAATGGGTAAGACCAAGATTATCAAGTAAGGTATAAACTTCGCAAGAATTTATAAATAGCTTACCCGTGATCACCTCGTTTGGGTTCTCAGATTATGACTGATCACAACAAACGCTCTTCCCAAATCGTTGACTTTGACTTTTCTGGGGACGATCTTTTGAGTCACCGTCCTCATTGAACTAGGTTTCGCTACGTGCATAATTCGAAAGCGATATGTCCTTCCTTTCCACAACTATAGCATACCGAACTGTTGTAGGCGCTTGATCGATATGTCCCTCTTTTCCGCATTTTAGAAGATATGGACCGGTGGTCGTTCTCCTCCCTTAGAACCGATTCACGACCGACTATCGTCTTCACATAGTCGTTGTTAAATCTCTCTTTTAAAATCTCCTCCCGACTCGCTTCTTCATTTTCACGACTATGATTACCACCGGAGTGGTTACCATTTCATCTGTCTGTTTCTTTCTCCGCAGTTATCATTATTCGCTGACCGCTATCTCCGGTACGATCCTGGTTATGGTCCCTCGAGTTACTGTATTACTCGTTATCTCGCTCTAATAATTGAGCCACATTTACAACATCTGAATAAAGAGAAAGTTTATGAGAAATGAGATCTTTGACATATGCCGGGTTTCAAACCTCTAAGAAACATCGCGTCATACGTTCCTCATTCTCCACCAAATGAGGTGCAAACACGGATAACTCTGCAAACTTTGCCTCGTCATCGAGACACCGCCATCATGTTGTTTTGCTCTAATCGATGAACTCCACTTCCTTCATATGACGAACACTTTCGGAAAGTATTTGTCATTAAATAATCTCTCAAACGTCTCAAGACACGCTTGAGTGCGAAATTTGGATGGTACGCTTCACGAGACTCCCACCGATGAATCTGCCTCGCCACGGAACATAAAGGTGGCGAATGGAACCTTCGTTCTCCGTGCATCCCAAGACATCGAATATCTTGGTAATTTGCTTGACCCATGTTTCCGCCACGATCGGATCCGGTTTTCCCTTAAATTCCGGTGGTCCCAACTCTTTGAAGCTAGCTTGCATTTGTGATAACCCGTGAATTGCTATCATTTCTCCTCAGATTTTGAACACGAAGTCTCCTCGCCCCGATTTTTGCATGAACGCAAAAGCTTCTAAACATCCCTCGTTCATCATCGCTCAATTGGTGTTGTTTGCGGGAGAGAACATTGCCGACTGTTAGACGTTCTCCTCGTTGGTGAAAAAAGACAGCATCTCCACGGTCTCATTTACTCCATTGTTAATATTCTCAATCGACATTCTCAAATCACCGCCATAAAACAAAGGGTTAATTAAGGAAATCAATATATCACATAATATCCCTATATCTTGACCAACTAACAAATAAGCTTAGGTAGGACACACTGGCGAAGGATTTACTCGTCTCTCCCTCCTAGTTCTATTCCCGATCTCGCATGGAGATCATATCCCAAGCTCGATACCAATTGTAACTCGGACACCAACTTGTCAAGACCTCACATTGATACCTATCGGTTGCCACCGCAGAAGCAAGGTCCCTACGGAGAGTCCGGCTTTGCATCCCCATCAATGAGGAAGTCACCAAATGGAGAGGCTCTGGGCTCTTTACTTATAGCTCGATACCAACCATGACGCCCCCAAAATAGGTATACATCACCCATTACGAGTTGTCAATACATGGTACGTAAACAACTACAACTTTATTATTACAACATAAAATCGTGAGTTTAAATACAAATATTATCTTCTGCACAATATTTATACTCAAATAAATCCTCATCACATTTATTGATACATTATTTTACAAAATGGTGAGGACTACTAAACAATCCTTTCTAAAACCTTCATTCCATACCCAGACTCGCACTCGCTATATTCTCGCCTCCCTAAGAAGAATGGAACAAAAGGAAAAGGGTGAGCTCAACTAAATTTCAAGAAGAATATTATGACTAAGATAATATACAACAAATTATCGTTAGTCTTCACAGAGGAAAAATTTAATAGAATCTGATGTACAACAAGTTTCGGATCAATATTCGTAATGAAATAATAATTCATAGAAGAGTTACGTAGAGAATGAAATCTACTATAATCTATGAATTTAATAAGTCCATCATCAATATTTTATCCTCGTAACATCAATCAATATTCATCTCAAATCAAATATTCATCTTTGCACTACGTGCCAAAGATATTCATCAATCGGTCATGTTCATCTCAACACACTGCTCATCTTTGCACTAAAGGCCAAAGATATTCATCGATCGGTCATGTTCATTTAAACACTGCTCATCTTTTGCACTACTGTGCCAAAGATATTCTTCAGAAATCATTCATCTTTGCACTACAGCCAAAGATATTCAATAATATCATCATTTAAGGCGAGGATGATGAAAAAATTTTTTTAAAGAAACGAATCCCGGTGAAACAAATGACAAGAATTAAGGATTAATGATTCGTACTTTGTTTTATCCATGTCCAACAATACCTCAAAAATAATCATAGTGGTGTAAAATTCAAGAATGATCAAAACATGGATACAATCAAAGCTAGTATCCGAGAATAGATATTTTGGACGAAAAGAAGAAATTTTATTTTTCTATTGAATAGTCAGATATCGTGAATAGTCGCAGAGTATCGTGAATAAGTAACTCACACCAAAAGATAGAAATTCCACAAAAAACATTTTCACGCTTCATTTAATAGTACTCGTGAATAAGAACTTCGTGAATAAGAACTCATGAATAGTAACTCGTGAAAAGTAACTCATGAATAAGAAACCCGACATGAAAAGTTCCAAATTTTATAAAAACTTCAGATCAACATTTCAAAGATAATGATATTGAAGAAATAATATCATTACGAAAAAAAATAATATCCCTTACCTCAAAGAATCAAGATTTCTTGGAAGGAAAGGTCGGAAGTGATCTTTGAATGAAACTTATCTTTGAATAAAGAACTCTCAAAGTATCTAAATACTCACAAAATACGCTTCAATAATATAGAGAGAAAGAAAGAAAACTTTGTTTCGGTGTGATTTTCAATTCTAACTTAAATTTCATTTATAGAAAAAATGTTAGCCAAGAAGCAGACTTGACCTGCCACCGATGGCTTTTACTCGCTACTATTGCCACCCACCACATTTGAAATAAAATTCAGCACATTTCTTCACCAACCACAAGTGGGGCCCACTCAATTCTAGAATTTTCCACCAAAATCAATTATAAACCTAATTTCCAATTCGACACCTCTTAAAATTCACAACAAATCATTCGTACATTTTTAACGGTTCAAAATTTGTGGACATATACTCAACTTATGTATGTATAATATACCCAAAAAATTACCACCATCCAACGGTCGGATTAAAAATTATAACCCCATAATATATCTCAAAACCCCGATTTAATTTTTAATACCTCCAATCCGATAAAATCATCGATAAAACACCTCAACATTAATTTCTTCATTTATAACCACATAAATAAATCCATCATTTATATCCACATAAAATAAATATTTCTTTATCATATGAATCAATAATTAATTATTCACAAATAATATTACAGAATCACAATTATGACAACCGTGTAGTCCTCAGAAAGAGGGCTTTCCAATAAGATCTCTCTCACTTCTTGGTAGCCGCAATTAGGTGACCAAACCTCTCCTTGTAGCGTAACTTTCTAGACATTGCCAATAATGTTATCTAATAATATTATTCAAATAATATGAATTATTGATCCGATAATGGAGATATAATGCAAAGTGACAATTATTGAACAACAATAATATAAAATATCAACGCAGCAATTATTGAATCAATAGAATAAAATATTGAGCGAGAATTCACCGTGAAAATTATTGAAAAGTGCCTTCTACGTAAGGATCAATAATTCAACAATCTTGTAATACCGCAAAGTGCTATCTTTATGCAACCACGCCAGATTATCGTCATGAGACCGATTATTTTATCAATAAAGATTTAAATTTTGTTGAAATAATTTTTTAATATTATGGTGTGAATTTAAGATAATATTATAGTTGTGGGTAGTATTTATAAATTTTGCAAAGTATGCAAAGTGGTTATATTATATTCCATTAATCTGGGAATATTTGGTTAAAGAGGAATATTCGTATAACTACTCAATCATTGGTGGACCTACAATGTAATTATCATCGGATTGAAAGCGACAAAATATTTTATTGAAATAATCGGAAGTTTTACCGTGTTTATTGTTGAACTACTCAGTAGTAAAAGTACAAGAATACGTGTGGTTGCGCATAAGTACATTACCGGTGATTGATTATTGACGCTTTATGTGAGAAGTCACTCGGTTTGATTCCATTATTGTCGATTAATAATATGAATTATTATAAGCGATAATGACGCTTTTGTTTTATTCAGTATTATTAACGTAATAAAATGTAAAACATCTTTTATATAAAATAGAATACTTTATTAAAGTTATTACATAAATAGAATATATTATATTTTATTACGATAGTGTTGCATAGTGTTTTTCAGATAGTGTTTTGCATAGTATTGCATAGTGTTTGCATAGTAAAATGTTTTTATATAAATAGAATATATTATATTTTATTTAAAAGATTTTTTCTTTAAATATGGACCGTCGATTAAAGTAAATCAATCTGGACCGCTCATGGATTAATTCTACTACGATTCCATTTTCCTATAAATAGAAGCTCATTCCTTCATTATTTTCTTATTTAATTCATTGAAACTCTGAGAGAAATTATATAGAGAAGTTTATAGAGAGAAAATTATAGAAAGAAGAAGAGTATTCTCGCTACTTCACTACTTCTATATTCGGGTTCTTTACTACGGTAAGGGTGTTATTCTTTCTTCTTGAAGAGAACTTCGTTATTCCATTCATTATTATTACGTTGGAATAACTTTGTAAAAGTGGTATACCCTATACATAACTCAGACATCGCAGATACCCTATACTTGGTGAAATCCTTATATTATTCCATCGCTTATTATTACATTGGAATAACTCAGATACGCTAGTTTACCCTATACTTGGTGACATTCTTCTATTATTACATTGGAACATCCCGCATGCGTGTGTTTTACACCGGACCGGTTCCATTTTTATTATTCCATTGGAACATCCCATGCGTGTGTTTTACAGGACTGGTTAAAATCTTTATCATTCTCATTGAATATCCTATCGCATGTGTTTTACACCGGATCGGTTCCATCTTTATTATTCTGTTGGAACATCCCGCCGGTGTGTGAATTTCACCGACCTCCCGTTCCGTTATTATTATTCTCATTGGAATAACCTCGTCATGCGTAAGCAATCGCATGCATGGTGATTTCTTTTGTTATTCCATTCTTTATTATACCCAGTTGGTTAAAACTTTGACTTCATACTCCATGAAATTAGTAGAATATCCTCGATATTTGCGTTTCATCCAAAGATATCTTTTCACGGAAATATTCTTCCCGATCATTCTTGAATTTTACTCTACAAAGCGATATCGTGTTGACAATTTGGACGTTAATAATTCTGGATAAAATAATTCTTGAACTTGTTTTATTGAATTCTTATATCATTGTCATCATCCTTATGTTTATATTTTTTTTAAAGTCATCGTGGCTTTTGTAGAGCATGGATGGACTTGGTATGATTATGATTGTAGGATTATTTGGCGTAATCTTGACCGTAATGTTACAAATGATGTGATTAAAAATCCTCAAAGGGTCAGTAGTAGTGCATTGATGGATAGATTGTTGGCATGATCATGACCATTAATGAATACACAACTATTCTTGCCCGTAGTGCGTGAATAATTGTGATCGTGATACTTAAGAATATCCTCGTCAGTAGTAGCAGGGGTGATTCGATGATGTGGATTATTTATTAAAGTCGAGTCTCATTTATAATGATGATGAAAAACCTTTTAAAATCATAAAAGATAGTAGATTTTATTTTCTACTTGACTTTTTAATGGATTGCTAATTCACTGCAGATTAAACCTGGTTATACATTGTATTTTATCGGTTTAACATCTTGTTGAAGGCTAATGATAATTTATTCTCGCATTATCTTAGTCATAATATTTTCATTGGGCTAGTTGAGCTCACCCTTTCTTTCAGCTTTATTCTCTTCGTGTGAAATGAGAACATATTTGGGACGAGTCGGGGAGCGGAGTAATGGTCCGGAGGATAGCATTAGTAGTCCTCACTATTCGTGAAATAGTGTGATAATAGTTGTAATGAGGACTCCTTTTGAGTTTGTATAATATCTAGTAGACAATATTTGTATTCAAACTCACGATTTATGTCGATTGTATACCTACGCTTATCTTAGTAAGTTGTATTTGAATTTATGTACTATGTAAGTGGCGACCCAAGATGGGTGACGATACCCTAATTTTTGGAGGCGTTACGGTTGGTATCGCGAGCTTAGGATATGATCCCTGGTGAGATGTGAGATAAGAACCAGAGGGAGAGGACGGGAATTCTTCGCTAGTATGACCTACCTAAATTTATTTGGTATTTAATTGGCTCACGAGTATAGGGATAATATGTGATATGTTAATTAACCCTTGTTTTGTGACAGTGTTTGAGAATGATATCGAAAATCTTTGAGATAAGCAATGAAGCACATGAGAGTGTTGATTCATTTCAAACAAAAGGTAACGACCAACAATACGATAATAATAATCATATCGGTGGCAATTCATTTATCGTAAAAACAATGATAACCATCGGGGAAATTATCATGTTAAGAATGGTAACCACTTCGGTAGTAATCATGGCAAAGATAATAGAAGTGGAAATTGCAAGAAGAGAAGGTAATTTAGCTCAATTTTTGTTGTGCAATCAAGTCAAGTCCGGTGGGATAGTAGGCACCAAAGGATATCTGACAAAACAAAAGTGGGTGGTTTCAGGAAGAGCGTTTTTCGTGACTTCTCAAAAGTGGGTAACCCGAACGAAGTTAGTACAGGTTAGTTAATTATAAATTTTGCGAAGTCTATACCTTATTAAATACGGGGTTCTACCCATTCTTTTATCTCTTGCTTTGCGTTCAACGTTTAAATTTGACTCAGGAGAAATTAGACTTTGATTTATCTATGAAACTTCGTTGGGAGAAACCTTTACTCTCCACTGCATTTATTAATCTTGTTGTTTCAAATAAACACTTTCACGTTACCGTCGATCTTATCTCTTTGAAAATACTTGCCTTTGAGGTAATTTTCAAAATGATTGATTAATTACTCATTATTCTTTTTGTAAGGTTGTTAGCTTTCATATTCTTAACCAACTGTTATACTTAATTCAAAGTAACCAAACCCTAAAGTTAATCATTGTAATATCAAGCCATAAGTAAAGAGCTCGAACCTTTCGTTGTTGACTTCCTTGTGTGGAATGCACCAAGCCGGACTTTCTATAGGCTTACATCGTGAATGAAGATGGCAAGTTTATAGGTATCATTGTGAGGTGCTTATCAGGTTAAGGGATAGAAGTCACAGTTGGTATCAATGTGACGTCTTATCCAAGTCTTGGATGAGAGTAATGATTTTGAATGATATTTCTATCATTAATAAATTTCTTGACGTATTCTTGAAGATTTCCTAGCCTACCCTAGAGCGTGAAATCGAATTTTGTATTGACCCCAAATCAAAAACCCATTTTAAACCCTCAAATATTTCTTCAACTAAAAGGATCATTTACGAGGATTATGATGAAAGTCATAATAAAAGTATAGAACTGATGAAAATCATGGGTATATGAAGTATTAGTAAGTTTTATGATGAGTTATGTTGGTTAGTATGTGAAAACATGAAAGTTTCTTAGAAATCACAAAGAGTTGAAAATCGATTTTGGTGAAAACGTAACATGAAATTCAATTGACCATATCTCCTATTATATTTTGAATTTTTAAGTGTGGTCAAGTCCTAGAGTTAGATCTATGAGTTACCTAACTAATCCAAGTGGAATTACTGGAAAAGTGTTGTAGATTTTTGTGTGGACTGATTTTAGCAAAGGAGTACAAAGCTGCAAAAATCGAAAAAGCTTCCGCCATGATTTTAGAGAGGCTGTTTCGGCCACTTAAATTATGAGAAAATTCTGGCCTTTAGGGACATGAAGGTATATGGTATAAAGTACCTCCTGTCCAAAAATGAGCTCATTCGACTTAAAATGAGCAAGTTATGACTATTTCAATATTTAGGTTTTTTTTAAAAAACGCTATAACCTGAGAGTTCTATAACTCCGATGACCATGAAATTTAAACTAGAAGCTCACGTTAACATGTGTAAGGTCCTGCCAAGATTTGGGAATTTTGGAGTTAAACTTGAGGTAGCTAATTTCTTAAGGAATTAATTAGAAATTGATTTTTAAAAATAGTAAATGAATTTTAAAAATTCGAGAAAAATATATTTTCATTATGGGACTATATTATGCTAAATCCCAGAAAAGAAATATTTTTGGGACTGATTTGGTATTTTCATGAAAATAGTTTAGTTATGAACATATGAGTTAAATATGTTATGTGAAGTAAATAAAGTTGAAAATAGGATTTTATGGCTAGAAAATCCTATATAGAAGTATATGCATATTTTTTTGATGAGGATTTGATAATTGGTGATGATATTTTATGAGTATGGCATTTTGAATGATGAAATGCATTATATGGTAAAGCGTAAACAATTGAGATAAATTGTTTATAAATTTAAGAAAGTGATTAAAATATTGTTATAATATTAATGATATTAGATTATAAGATTATTAAGTGATTGATAACATGGGGATATTCTTGAATCTCGGATAAATTATATTATAAATGTTTAATATTTATCCTTTATCTCATTTGATTGATTCTTTATATCATTATCCTCACGCTTATATTATGTTGAAAGTCATCTGGTATTCAGTAGTGCATAGATGGACTTGGTATGATTATGAATGTGGATTGTTCGGTATAATCATAATCAGTAAATGAATACACAATTATCTTTGGTCAGAAAGTGCATGGATAATTTGTGGTCGTGATATCTTAATGAATATCCTTGGCACGTAGTGCGGGGGATGATTCGATGATGTGGATTAATTATTGGTGAGTCTCAAAGAATGAAATATTAATTCATGGATGTGTTCAAAGTCATACGTGGCTTACGTGCATAGATGGACTTGGTATGATTATGACGACTGGGATTGTTCGACATAATCATGGCAGTAAATGAAAACACAATTATCTTTCGCCGTAGAAGTGCATGGATAATTTGTGGTCGTGATACTAATGAATATCCTCGGCACGTAGTGCGGGGATGATTCGATGATGTGGATTAATTATCGGTGAGTCTCAAAGAATGAAATATTAATTCATGGATGCGTTCAAAGTCATCGTGGCTTACGTGCATAGATGGACTTGGTATGATTATGACCGAGGATTGCTCGGTATAATCATAAGTAATTGAAAACACGAATATCCTCGGCCATTGGTGCATGGATAATTCGTGGTCGTGATACTTATTGTCGCTGCGTCTTAGCATTATTGGTTTTACTGTTGTATATCTTTGCTTTGTAGTGCAAAGATGAATTGTTAATGAATAGCTTTGGCGATTTCAAAGATGAATTTAATATTTTAAGCGATAAAGGTATTCAAGGTATCCTCATCTCTTTATCATATCGTGTACGCACACTAATTTCGAGGGTGAAATTCCATATAGAGGGAGATTGTGAGACCCCAGATTTTATCAATAAAGATTTAAATTTTGTTGAAATAATTTTTTAATATTATGGTGTGAATTTAAGATAATATTATAGTTGTAGGTAGTATTTATAAATTTTGCAAAGTATGCAAGTGGTTATATTATATTCCATTAGTCTGGGAATATTAGGTTTAGCGAGGAATATTACATAACTGGCTCAATCATTAAGTGGACCCCACAATGTAATTATTGCCGGATCGAGAAAGCGATAAAAAATATTTTATTGAAATAACGGCGGAAGTTTTACCACCGTATTTCTTGTTGAACTACTTTAGTAGTAAAAGTCTGATGAATATTGTGGTTGCGTAAGTAGCATTACCAGATTGATTATTGATCTTTATGTGAGAAGTCACTCGGTTTGATTCCATTATCAGTCGATTAATAATATGAATTATTATAGCGATAATGGACGTTTTGTTTTATTCGTATTATTAACGTAATAAAACGAAACATCTTTTATATAAAATAGAATACTTTATTAAAGTTATTCTATAAATAGAATATATTATATTTTATTATGATAGTGTTGCGTAGTGTTTTGCATAGTGTTTTGCATAGTATTGCATAGTGTTTGCATAGTAAAATGTTTTTATATAAATAGAATATATTATATTTTATTTAAAGATTTTTCTTTAAATATGGACATCGATTAAAAGTAAATCAATCTCGACCGTTCATGGATTAATTCTTATGCATTCCATTTTCCTATAAATGAAGCTCATTCCTTCATTATTTTCTTACTTAATTCATTGAAACTACAGAGAGAAATTATAGAGAGAAGTTATAGAGAAAATTATAGAAAGAAGAAGAGTATTCCGCTACTTCACTACTTCTATATTCAGGTTCTTTTACTAGTAAGGGGTGTTATTCTTTCTTCAAGAGAACTTACATTATTCCATTCATTATTATTACATTGGAATAACCGTAAAAAGTGGCATACCTATACATAACTTTGTATAACATGGCATACCTATACTTGGTGAAATCCTTATATTATTCCATTGCTTATTATTATTACATTGGAATACTTTGTATCTGTGGCTTTTACCTATACTTGGTGACATTCTTCTATTATTCATTGGAACATCCTGCTCATGTGTTTTACACCGGACCGGGTTCCGCTTTTTATTATTCATTGAACAACATCCGCTCATACGTGTTTTACACCTCGGACCTGGTTCCGCCTTTATCATTCTCATTGGAATATCCTATCATGTGTTTTACAATCGGATCCGGGTTCCATCTTTATTATTACATTGGAACATCCCGCTTCGGTGTGAATTTCACGACACCGGTTCCGTTATTATTATTATTCCGCTGAATAACTTTATACATCGGCAATCGCATGCATGGTGATTTCTTTTGTTATTCCATTCTTTATTATACCCAGTTAAGTTAAAACTTTGATTTCTATACTCCATGAAATTAGTAGAATATCCTCGATATTTACGTTTCATCCGATATCTTTTCACGGAAATATTCTTCCGATCATTCTTGAATTTTACTCTACAAAGCAAAGATCATGTTGACAATTTGGACGTTAATAATTCTGGATAAAATAATTCTTGAACTTGTTTTATTGAATTCTTATATCATTGTCATCATCCTTATGTTTATATTTTTTTTTAAAGTCATACGTGGCTCGTAGAGCGTGGATGGACTTGGTATGATTATGATTAGGATTATTAGGCGTAATCATGACCGTAATGTTACAAATGATGTGATTAAAAATCCTCAATGGGTAGTAGTGCATTGATGGATGATTGTTGGCATGATCATGACCATTAATGAATACACAACTATTCTCGGCGTAGTGGTGAATAATTGTGATCGTGATACTTAAGAATATCCTTGGTAGTAAGTAGGGGGGTGATTCGATGATGTGGATTATTTATTAAAGTCGAGTCTCAAATTTATAATAAATGATGAAAAACCTTTTAAAATCATAAAAGATAGTAGATTTTATTTTCTACTTGACTCTTTTAATGGATTGCTAATTCACCGCAGATTAAACCGGTTGTCTATTGTATTTTATCGTTTAACATTTGTTGAAGGCTAATGATAATTTATTACGCATTATCTTAGTCATAATATTTCTTCTTTGGGCTAGTTGAGCTCACCTTTCTTTCACCGTTCTCTTCGTGAAATGAGAACATAGTGGGGACGAGTCGGGGAACGGAGTAATGGTCCAGAGGATAGATTAGTAGTCCTCACTATTACGTGAAATAGTGTGATAATAGTTGTAATGAGGACTCCTTTTGAGTTTGTATAATATCTAGTAGACAATATTTGTATTCAAACTCACGGTTTATGTCGTATTGTATACGGCGTTATACTTAGTAAGTTGTATTTGAATTTATGTACTATGTAAGTGGCGACCCAAGATGGGTGACGATATATTTAATTTTGAGGCGCTATAACCTATATTTTAACCACCGGTATTCCAACAGTCTTAACAGTAATAACTACGCCAAGTTATTTTTAACCAACTTATATTTGTCATTTTCCTCATCAAATCGCTTTCTCAAGTTATGGGGCTTAATATTACGCGGTCATGCTGTCGTAAATACGAATATTCCCAAGCGATTACGAATATTCCACGACCAAACGAATATTCCCGACAACAATGAATATTTTATAACCACTTGCTTATTTTGAAATATTTGCGTATTTAACCCTTAACTATCCACATTAATCAAATCAACCCTTACTATTTCAAAATAATAAATAAAGGAAATTCTTTTTTATTTAAAAATTTGAGGGGTCTTACAAGATAATTTTTTACAAGTCCTATAAATTAAAGAAAGAAACATAATGAAGTCTTCATAAATATTCTTCAATAAAACCAAGGAAAAAATCGACTAAACGCCATCCTCGTTATCCGTACGAAAGTCGAGCAAGGATGGATCTGCGTTAGGTCGCAATCGACTTTCTCCTTGCACACCGACTTCAAAGACATACTCAGTAACTCTCAGAGTATATCTTCATTATTTCCCGTTAATCTCATCCGAAGAGTCCGATACTCTTCACATGATTTGTTTGCGAAGATCATCGGCCGAGGAGGCCCAAGGTCCCGAAGGGCCTTAAGTTTCTGGATTTCTTCTTCAAGCTTTTTAGTTTATTCGGATGACGAGTCTCTCGCCACTCTTGTTTTTGGATGGTCTTAGTCGGAGTTTAGCATCGCCTTTAATTCCTTGATCTTCTCCATCCTTATCTCGACTCCTCCGAACCAAGTCAATATTCATTTTGACGATCTCCTCGTCTTTGTGCTTTGGTTGACTTTAGTTCTTCTTCATCGGAGGCCTTCACATCTCCCTGGCTTGGGCTAACTCTTTTTGAAGTCCTTTATTTGTATGAAGAATGCATTCGCGTTGAGTCTTTTCCCCAGCGCGACTTGACTTCGGCGGCATTCTCCTTCCTCGAGCCTCTTCTTGATTCTACCAAGAGACCTCGACGCAGATGCGAACACGACATTCGCCTCATCATGTCCAATATTATTTGATCGGTTTTCAGATGTATAAGTATGAAGATAAATTCGGAAATAAAGAAGAGAACCGTTTACCTTCGCTTAAGTAGCTCATGCCCTCATTGAGTAAATCCCGTTTGAATCTGTTCTCAACCGATGATCATCGGCTTCACTTAAACAAGGCGTTGAAGCAGTTGAAAGGGAAAATGGGCATTAAATCGAGGCCACATGGTTGGAGAGGCCATGGCGTCTTCTTTGGAATTCGGGCAATCGTTTGTCTTGGAGGGAAGCGGGGTTGATTACTGAACTGGCGAGGAGTCCACATGTATGGTTTTGGAGAAGGAGACCCAAAGCGAGAGTGGGTTCGGGTTGGCGAAGGTGCGAGAAGATGAAGCAAGGGGTGGCTATCTCGATGGATGTTTCCTTTTCGGAGGATGGAGTGGGACAGATCCGGTCGGTTCATCATCGAGCACTTGGATTTCGTGGGGATTATCGGAGGATGTCGGTAGAAGACGAAGGAACTCGGAGCTCTTGGCAGTCGGGGGGTTATCACAAATCCTTATCTTTTTCACACGGAAGAACCTTGGCCCTATCGTGCAAAGGAATGTCGAGCAAACTCCTCCTCACAAGGATAGATTCAGAGGGTGTAGGATTGGGGTTGGATGCTGGGGCTGTTTGTGGGGTTGCTTCGGGAATTATTTCCGGATCACTTTCGGGGTGTGTATCCGGTTGGATGGATTTGGATTTTTTGGCGGATCTTTTTCTTCGGCTGGGTCTGAGGGATTCTTCGGATATGTTGGGCTCATCGGTTTGGGGTTCATCATTTTGAAGGGAGGTAGTTGGTGGATCGATGACAGGGGATCACCGAAGAAGACTCTTGATCGGATGCTCTTATTTCGATCCGTATTCTTCCCCGCCAAAAATCTTCCGGATCTTTCACTTCCAAAGAAGTTGGTTTGATCGGAGACACCGTAAAAACCATATATCGTAACCCGTATCATTTATATATCTCAAAAATTATGTTACAAAGTTGTTGAAACTTACATTTGTGGTCATATAGCCGAGGCTTGTTTGGTCGGAAGTGTAAAACTCCATTCTTTTGGAGGAATCTTCTTCAAAAGTCCGTCATCTCCCTCACACGCTCTTGAAGATGTCTCCAAAGTCGCAGAGACCCGATCGAGAGATAGTCCAACTGGAAGAGAAGAGATCTCGGTCTCGTGGACGAAAACCACTCTCGTACAACCCTTGTTGCTTTGGAAGGGGTATCCATCAAGGGTCTCCTCTCGAATCTGTGTTGGGTCTGGGGAGACTGCCACTCAACATTTTGAAGCCTCGTTCTAGACTTTCCGTGAGAGAAGAGGGTGAAGAAGATGTCAACGGAGGAGAAATCCCTAATTTATGACAAAAGGAATGAATGCGGGATGTGGATGTAGGAATTGGGCACTAATCGAAAGCAAAGCCCACTCCTATGAACCCTAGGAGGTAACGACAAAAGCATGGAGAGGTAAAGCGAACCCCTTTTTCGAGAAGGTGGTCGACATGGCGACCCAATGTTTTTGGTCATTTGGTACATATGCTCTTCAGAGCGGGAGCTCTTATATATATATATGTCGGGAATCGATAACGAAGTCCAAGGATCGTATCTCGGATTAGTAATGACGGAGGAGGGGATGTTGGCATGAGGGAATTGTTCCCCATTCTTGAAGAAGTCAGAAGCTGGTGCAGAGGGGATCAGAGGTGGATTTTCCCACATAGTTGTTGAAGATTGGGGGTTGGAACTCGAACCCTCTTGGTTAGGGTTTGGGTTGGGAGAGTTTCGGCTGGAATTCACAGTCACCATTGTTGAGATTTCGTGAAACAGAGGAAGAAGTTCTGCAGAGGAGAAGAAAGCTCAAAGGTTCAAATTTCAAATTGGCAGGTAAAACCGTCAGAATTGGTAAAGTTTACCTTTTATATTGACGGTATATCATGGGCCTATACTGTTTATAGTCTTTCATTAAACACCCTGTTTAATAAAAGACTAGGGGGCAATGTTGGGCCATAATCCTTTTCCTTATTGGGCCAGACTTAATGGGCTCCTCCCTTGGATCATGTTACGCTAGTCCTAGTTGGTCCGAATGGTTTGGGCCCAGTTATTTGATTATTTCATTGGGTCCTTTCGGTTGGATCCGGTCGTTTGGGTAATTTCCATTATTTAGGCTTAGTCATTGAATTGGCCCATTATACAAATTGTCACTTAACCCAACTTTGACCGGTAATCATTATGCCAAACGATAGTTGACTACTATGTCTGCCACCTTTCTGCATGGCATTAATGAGGATGGGACTCAGATGACCGGCGATGGCAAAGAGTGGTAGCAGGTGAGAGAGTAGGCTATATACTTTCGGCTGAAATGACCGGGAGTGGGGGAAAAGGTGTCAGGAGATGATGGGTGGCACGAGAACCAGGATTGGAGTATGTATGGGCTAGGATCACAAAAGAGGTAAGTATCAAAATATTACACACATTCATATTATTATTATTCTCTCGGACATTAGACATTATTTTCTCTCCATTGTTGATTGGTGATCGCCGATCATCGACTCTCACGCCAGTAGTTATCCCCGACGGTCGGTAGTCGAAGCTTTTGGTGTTGACTTGTTGAACTGTGCAGGATATCGGACGCGTCTTAGTGATTGGGACGTGGAGAAAGATCTTGGCGTTAACAACTTCAATAATCCAAACCCAACATTAAACTGTTAAATGATACTCCAAAAAAGAAAGATCACAAATTAGAAAGATCACAAACCAATCTCAAAACGGATTTCCTATCTCGTTTTTATCCAAAAAATAAAGAAAAGAAAATGGTTTGTTAGCTCGTATGCCAATAATTGAGAGTGAAAATGCATATGATCATTTCTATCTTAATTCTTTAGTATTATAATTGTTGATGCTATTTTTGGGAATCTCCTTGTAAACGCTAAAATTTTACCACGCGTCATAATCACTAAAAACGGGTTCAATTTTGTACAGAAACGAGATCACACGTAGAGTTAACGGCTTGGGTCGCCGAGAAATAATTCCGATGTGATAATAAATACAGATGGAACAAGATTTAATAATTAAGGTATTTTTAATTTAAAGTTTTAAAGAGGGGAAGAGGCATGGGCGGGTCCAGTAATATTTCTCAGCAGGGGTGGATTTTCATTACAAGAAAAAGTGCCGGCAATGAAGAACACATGTAAGACCCCAACTTATTATTAAAGAATGTTAATTTTCTCTATTTAATATTTTGAAATAGTAAGGGTTGATTTGATTAATGTGGATAGTTATGGGTAAAATACGCAAATATTTCAAAATAAGCAAGTGGTTGTAAAATATTCATTATTGTCGGGGAATATTCGTTTGGTCGTGGAATATTCTTGCTGTCGGGGAATATTCGTATTTGACGGTAGCAATCTCTTTATGGGGCCCCATAACTTGAAAGCGATTGGATGAAGAAAACGACAATTATAAGTTGTTTAAAAATAACTTGGCGTAGTTATTCTCATTATCATTGTTAAAATACTCGGTGGTATTTTATTGATTTAATAATTGATTTAATAATTGTTATTACTGCTCAAAGATTTTATTGATTTAATAATTGTTCGTTGATATTTTATATTGTTGTTGTTTTTAATAATTGTCACATAAGTATTTTTCATTATCGAAGCTAATAATTTATATTATCTGAATAATATTATTAGATAACATTATTGGCAATGTCTAGAAAGTTCATCTAAGGAGAGGTTTGGTCACCTAATTTGCCTTGCCAAAGAAGGAGAAATTCTTATTGAAAGCCCCCTTTTCTGTAGAAGCGGCATGGTCACAAGATCTTGTGATTCTGTAATATTATTTGTGAATAATTAATTATTGATTTATATAATGAGGAAAATATTGATTTTATGTGGATATAGATGGAGAAAATTTTTAATGTGACAATTGTTGAAAATTAATATTTTATCTTTTTCGATAAAATAATTCATTTAAATATATTATTTTAATAATATAATAATGGTGATATTTTTACAACGAATGTGTGATATATGAGTATACGAGGAGGAAGAGTATTTTTGTTGCAATAAATGTTTAAAACATGTTAAACATGTAAATGGACCCCATTTATTATTTGAAATTTGATTATAGCCGTAAAATCGCTTGGTTGTGGATTTCATTCAATTTGCTGTTTGGAATTTGGAAAAACTTTCTTCCGCAAAGTTGTAGAGAATTGGATTTCTATAAAAAGTCACGAGATTAGAATTTTCCGACAAAAGGGCTATTTATTGTGAATTATTGAAGTTCAACGAAGCTCAAATAATTAATTTTTGAAGTTTTAAATATTTTAATAAGAAAAACGTTTTTTTTTTAGTTAGGCAAGGTGAGTCACTCTTGGTGGCTGATGGTTTGAATCAGATTTTGGGTGCATAGAATTTAATAAATATATATTAATATTTTATTAAATTTTCTTTTTGTGTTCTAAAGCATTTTCCTATAAATAGGGTGCTTAGGTTAGAATTGAAAATTACACCGTAAATTGAAGTTTTCTTTCTATATTATCGAGCGTATTCTTGTGAGTATTTTGAGTATACTTTGAGTATTGCTACTCGGTCAAGTTTCAGTTATAGCTTATATCCGATATTTCGATTAAAAATCTTGTCTTTTCGAGGTAAAGGGATATTATATTTTTCAGTAATGATATTATTTCTTCAATATCATTATTTGAAATATTGATCTGAAGTTTTTATAAAATTTGGAGCTTTTGGTGTCTGGAGTTACTTTTCACGTATATCGACCTTTATTCACGAATCTGGCATTATTCATCGAAAATGAAAATTTTCCTTTTCGTCAAAATATCTATTATGGATACTAACTTTGATTGTATCCATGTTTTGATCATTCTTGTATTTTACACCACTATGATTATTTTTGAGGTATTGTTGGACATGGATAAAACAAAGTACTTAATCCTTAATCCTTAATCCTTGTCATTTTGTTTCACTCGGATTCGTTTTCTTTAAAAATATTTTCATCATCCTCGATCTT
Source organism: Panax quinquefolius (assembly GCA_020205615.1). Taxonomy (NCBI): domain Eukaryota; kingdom Viridiplantae; phylum Streptophyta; class Magnoliopsida; order Apiales; family Araliaceae; genus Panax; species Panax quinquefolius. Next base: position 127,058,434 of record CM035171.1, on the reverse strand, counting down.
AAATGATGATATTATTGAATATCTTTGGCATGTAGTCAAAAGATGAATGATTTCGATGAATATCTTTGGCCCGTAGTGCAAAAAGATGAGCAGTGTTTAGATGAACATGATTAATGATGAATATCTTTGGCCGTAGTGCAAAGATGAATATTTGATTCAGATGAATGTTGATCGATGTTACAAAGATAAAAGATAGAGCGATGAACTTTTAAATTCATACATGAAGATAGTAGTTTGCATTCTCTACCTAACTCTTCTAATGAATTATTATTTCCGCTGCGAATATTGATTTAAAACTTGTTGTCTATTGTATTCTATTAGATTTTTCCCTGTTGAAGACTAACGATAATTTGTTGTATATTATCTTAGTCATAATATTCTTTACTGGGCTAGTTGAGCTCACCCTTTTCCTTTTTGTTCCATTTTTCTTCTCGTGGAGGCGTAGACTATAAATGAGCATACAGTCTGGGGTATGGAATGAAGGTTCTAGAGAGAGTTGTTTAGTAGTCCTCACCATTTTTGTAAAATAATGTATCAATAAATGTGATGAGGATTTATTTGAGTATAGATATTGTTTAGAAGATAATATTTGTATTCAAACTCACAGTTTTACTGTTGTAATAATAAAGTTGTAGTTGTTTACGCACCATGTATTGACAACTCAAAATGGGTAATGTATATACTTTTTGGGGGCGCCATGATTGGTATCGAGCTTAGGATATGATCTCTGGCGGAGATCGGGGAATAGAACTAGGAGGAGAGCAGAATAAATCCTTCGCTAAAGTGTGTCCTACCTAAGCTTATTTGTTAGTTGGTCAAGATATAGGGATATTATGTGATATATTGATTTCTTAATTAACCCTTGTTTTATGGACGATATTTGAGAATGTCGTCGAGAATATTAACAATGGAAATGAGACCGTGGAGGCCTTTGTACTCACCAACGAGTAGAGCGTCTGGCAACAGTCGGGCAATGTTCCTCCTGTGAACAACACCACCGAAAGCAGATGATGAACTAGGGGATGTTTAAAAGCTTTTGCGCTCATGTAAAAATCGCATTTGAGGAGACCATTGTAAGACCCCAACTTATTATTAATGAAATTTAATTTTTCTATTTATTATTTTGAAATAGTAAGGATTGATTTGATTAATGTGGATAGTTATGGGTAAAATCATAAATATTTCAAAATAAGCAAGTGGTTATAAAATATTCATTGTTGTTTGGGAATATTCGTTTGGTCGTGGAATATTCTTACCGCTTGGGGAATATTCAGATATTGATTGATGTTACAGGATAAAAGATAGAGCGATGAACTTTTAAATTCATACATGAAGAAGATAGTAGTTTGCATTTCTACTTAACTCTTCTAATGAATTATTATTTCGCTGCTGCGAATATTGATTTAAAATTTGTTATCTATTGTATTCTATTAGATTTTTCCCTGTTGAAGACTAACGATAATTTGTTGTATATTATCTTAGTCATAATATTCTTTACTGGGCTAGTTGAGCTCACCCTTTTCCTTTTTGTTCCATTTTTCTTCTCGTGGAGGCGAGAATATAGCGAGTACGAGTTGGGGTATGGAATGAAAGTTCTAGAGAGAGTTATTTAGTAGTCCTCACCATTTTGTAAAATAATGTATCAATAAATGTGATGAGGATTTATCTAAGTATAGATATTGTCAGAAGATAATATTTGTATTCAAACTCACAGTTTTATTGTTGTAATAATAAAGTTGTAGTTGTTTCGCATCTATGTATTGACAACTCGTAATGGGTGATGTATACCTATTTTGGTGGCGCCACGGTTGGTATCGAGCTTAGGGATATGATCTCTGGCGGAGATGGGGAATAGAACTAGGAGGGAGAGAGTAAATCCTTCTTCGCTAGTGTGTCCTACCTAAGCTTATTTGTTAGTTGGTCAAGATATAGGGATATTATGTGATATATTGATTTTCTTAATTAACCCTTGTTTTATGACAATATTTGAGAATGTCGATCGAGAATATTAACAATGGAAATGAGACCGTGGAGACGCTTTGTACTCACCAACGAGGAGAACGTGTAACAGTGGTGGCAATGTTCCTCCCGTGAACAACACCACCGAAAGCGAGATGATGAACGAGGGGATGTTTAGAAGCTTTTTGCGGTTCATGCAAAATCGACGAGGAAACTCGTGTTCAAAATCTGAGAGAAAATGATAGAATTCACGGGTTGTCACAAATGCAAGCGATTCAAAGAGTTGGGACCACCGAATTTAAGGGAAAGCCGGATCCGATCATGGCGGAAACATGGGTCAAGCAAATTACCAAGATATTCGATGTCTTGGGATGCACGGAGAATGAAGGTTACATTCGCCACCTTTATAATCCGTGGCGAGGAAGACTACTGGTGGGAGTCTGTGAAGCGCATATATCCACCGCAAGACTCAAGATGTCTTGGGAGACGTTTGAGAAACTATATAATGACAAATACTTTCACGAAAGTGTTCGTCATATGAAGGAAGTGGAGTTCATCGATTAGAACAAAACAACATGACGGGTGTCCCAAGACGAGGCAAAGTCTGCAGAGTTATCCGTGTTTGCACCTCATTTGGTGGAGAATAAGGAACGATGACGCGGATGTTTCTTAGAGGTTTGAAACCCTAAGATACGCCAAGATCTCATTTCTCATAAATTTTCTCTCTATTCAGATGTTGTAAACATGGCTCAATTATTAGAGCGAGATAACGAGTACGGTCAACCGAGGGACCACAATCAGGATCATACTGGAGATAGCAGTCAACAAAACAACGATAACCAGCGGAGAAAGAAAAAGACGGACGAAAATGGTAACCACTCTGGTGGTAATCATGGACATGAAAATAGAAGAAGCGAGTCAGGAGGAGATTTTAAAAAGAGGAGATTTAACAACGACCATGTGAAGACGACAGTGCTGGCGGCAACTAGTTCTAAGGGAGGAGAACGACCACCGGTCATATGCTATAAATGCGGGAAAGAGGGACATATCAGTCCAAACTGTCCACAACAGTTCAAGGTATGCTATAATTGTGGAAAGGAAGGACATATCGCCGAGATTCAGACAGTAGCGAAACCTAGTTCAATGGGGACGGTGACTCAAAAGATCATCCCGTAAAAGTCAAAGTCAACGGTTCTCGGAAGAGCGTTTGTTGTGGATCGTCAAAATGCGAGGAACCCAAACGAAGGCGATCACGGGTAAGCTATTTATAAATTCTTGAGAAGTTTATACCTTACTTGATCATTGGTGCTACCCATTCATTTATCTCTCCCGCTTGTGCTCAACGCTTAAACTTGACTCAGGAGAAATTAGACTTTGACCTATCTGTGGAAACTCCGTTAGGAGAAACTTTCATCACATCTATTGTTTATAAATTTTGTTTGATTCAAGTTGGCACCATCACCTTACCGTTGACCTTATCTCTTTAAAGATACTTGCTTTTGATATGATTTAGGGGTTGATTGGTTAACTACTCATCATGCCAAAATTGATTGTTTTCGTAAGGTTGTTAGTTTTCATATTCCTAACCAACCTGTTTATTTAATTCATGCAACTAAACCATTAAAATCAATCACCGTCATATCTAATCATAAAGCTATTCGTTTATTGAAAACGGATGTCAAGCTTTCTTAGCCCATGTTATGGATTTAAATAAAGACATGTCAAATTTGAATAATATTCTGTTGTTATTGACTTTTCCGACGATTTCTCAAGAACTTCCGGCCTACCCCGTAACGTGAAGTTGAATTCTTTATTGATCTTGAACCCAGTACAAAGCCCATTTCTAAAACCCCATATCGAATGGCTCTCTATTGAACTTCGTGGAGTTAAAGGTCTAACTACTGTGAATTGTTGGACATCGGTTTCATTCGGCCCTAGTACATCTCCTTTGGGTGCTCCTGTTTTATTCAGAAAGAAGAAAGATGGGAGTATGCGACTTTGTATTGACTATCGGGAATTGAACCATGTCACCATTAAGAATAGGTATCCTCACCTCGTATTGATGACTTGTTTGACCGATTCTGAGGGCACAATTTTTTTAAGGATCGATCTTCGCTCGGATATCATCACCAAGATTAGAACCGAGGATATTCCAAAGATCGCTTTAGAACTCCAGACGGCATTATGAATTCTTAGTCATGTCTTTCGGATTAACTAATGCTCCTGCGGCTTTCATGGATATGATGAACCGAGTATTTAAGGAATATTTGGATCAGTTTGTTGTTATCTTTATTGATGACATCCTCATATATTCTAAAAGTCGTGAAGATCATGAGCACCATTTGAAGCTGGTACTCCAAAGGCTTCGTGAAAACAAACTATATGCCAAATTGAAGAAATGCGAGTTCTGGCTTGAGGAAGTAGCATTCCTTGGGCACGTGGTGTCAAAAGATGGAGTATCCGTGGACCCGGCGAAGATTGAAGCAATACAAAGTTGGGAGCAACCGAAGTCGGTGATCGAAGTACGTAGCTTTCTGGGTATAGCTTGTTATTATCAGAGATTCGTGGAAGGGTTTTCTCGAATCGCTACTCCATTAACTCATTTAACTTCGGAAGGATACAAAATTCGCTTTGGAGCGAAGAATGCGAGAAGAGTTTCCAAGAGCTTAAGAGGAGACTTATTTTAAGACTGTTCTAACAATACCATCCGGTTGGATGGATTTGTTATCTCACAACGATGCTTCGTGCAAAGGGTTAGGATGTGTTCTCATGCAACGTGGGAAAGTCATAGCTTTATGCCTCGCGACAACTTAAAGAGTATGAAAGGAATTATCCTACTCATGATCTAGAGTTAGCGTGGCGCAAAATTGTTGCCGCTTAAAGATATGGAGGCACTATCTATATGGGGAGAAAGTGGAGATATATTCGACCATAAAAGCCTTAAATATTTCTTCACTAAAAAAGAACTCAACACGCGGCAAATGACGTTAGCTCGAGCTATTGAAGACTACGACCACACTATTCAATACCATCCCGGAAAAACGAACGGTGGTAGACGCGTTGAGTAGAAGATCATATGCAGGAATGAGTGTGATGATGTCAAGTATACGACACAGAGCCAACTTTAATAGGAAAAGTTAAGGTCGCTTCAAGCCATCGAATCGGGATGATGCGTATGAAGAAGAAAGTACAAGAAGGTGCTATTCCTAAGCGAGAATTGATGAAGAAGGAATACTTCGAGTCCACTCTGCACTTTGTGTCCCTAACGACTCGATTTGAAGTACAAGATTATGATGGAGGCACACAATACACCATTTGCAATCCATCCTGGAAGTACCAAAATGTATCGCAATCTTCGACATACATTTTGGTGGAACAATATGAAGAGAGAGATTGCAAAGTTTATCTCAATGTATTTAACTTATCAACGTGTAAAGGCGGAGCATCTAGTACCTAAGGGTCCGTTGCAACCACTTGAGATTCCGAAATGGAAGTGGGAACACATTACCATGGATTTCGTTATGGGTCTTCCTACGGTTTCTCAAGGCATCAATGTTATTTGGGTTATTGTTGATAGATTAACCAAGTCTGCTCATTTCTTGCCGATACGGGAGACTTATTCCCTTGAACGTCATGCTAGTATATATGTAAATGAGATTGTGAGGTTGCATGGCATGCCAGTATCCATAGTTTCGGATCGTGACCCAAGATTCACTTCAAGATTTTGGGTTAGCTTGCAAAAAGCTATGGGCACGGATTTGCGATTTAAATCGGCATACCATCCTCAAACGGACGGACAATCAGAAAGGACTATTCAAACTCTTAAAGATCTATTAAGACTCTGTGTCCTAGACTTCAAGGGCAGTTGGGATAAGTATTTACCATTGGTGGAATTCTCCTACAACAACAATTATCGTGCAAGTATAGGTGTGGCTCCATTCAAGCATTATATGGATTTAAAATGTCGCTCTCCAATATGTTGGGGACGAGGTGGGTGAAGCAACATTGTTGGGACCCGAGTTAAGTACGTATGACTCACCGAAAAGATCCAAATGATTCGACAACGATACAAACGCAAGACAAGATCGACAAAAGAGTTATGCGGATCTTCATCGAAAGGACGTGGAATTTAGTATAGGGGATCATGTATTGTCATGAGTTGCTCCATGAAAGGGAGTTACAAGATTTGGGAAGAGAGGAAAGCTCAATCCACGATTTATTGGTCCATTTCAAATTCTTGACCGAGTAGGAAATGTAGCCTATAGACTCAAGATTACCTCCGAATATGTCTCGTGTTCATAATGTGTTTCACATATCAGCATTTGTAAATATGTGAAAGACCCGAACCACGTTATAGAAGTTAGAACCAGGACGAGATAGCCAAGACTTAACGATGAGGAGGTACTGTCAAGATCTTGGATAGGAAGAAGCATGTCCCTACGCTATGAAAGGACATACCACAAGTTAAAGTTTTGTGGAGGAATCATGCTATAGAGGAAATGACCTGGGAATTGGAAACGGAGATGAAAGCGAGGTATCCCCACCTTTTTGAAACACCAAGTACGTACGTCAATTTCGAGGACGAAATTTCATAAGGAGGGGAGGTTGTAAGACCCCAATTTATTATTAATGAAATTTAATTTTCTCTATTTAATATTTTGAAATAGTAAGGGTTGATTTGATTAATGTGAATAGTTATGGGTAAAATACGCAAATATTTCAAAATAAGCAAGTGGTTGTAAAATATTCATTATTGTCGGGGATTATTCGTTTGGTCGTGGAATATTCTTGCATTGTTTGGGAATATTAAATGCGGCCACCTTAGCGATCTTTGTGGGCCCCATAACGGAAAGCGATTGGATGAAGAAAACGACAAATATAAGTTGTTTAAAAATAACGGTAGCTAGTTACATCAATTATACCGTTAAAATACTCGATGGTTAAAACACAAGAAGACACAAGATTGCACCAATTATTGATTCTTACGTAAGAAGGCACTACTCAATAATGGTTACAGAATTATCGCTCAAAGATTTTATTGATTTAATAATTGTTGCGTTGATATTTTATATCGTTGTTGTTTCAATAATTGTCATTTACGGTATTTTTCATTATCGGAAAGCAATAATTCATATTATCCGAATAATATTATTAGATAACATTATTGGCAATGTCTAGAAAGTTCATGCTCAAGGAGAGGTTTGGTCACCTAATGTGCGCCAAAGAAGAGAAATTCTTATCGAAAGCCCTCTTTCCAAGAGAAGTGCAGCCCCGTCACAAGATCGTGATTCTCAGTAATATTATTTGTGAATAATTAATTATTGATTTATATAATGAGGAAAATATTAATTTTATGTGGATATAGATGGAGAAAATTTTAATGTGACAATTGTTGAAAATTAATATTTTATCATTTTACGATAAAATAATTCATTTAAATATATTATTTTAATAATATAATAATGGTGATATTTTTACAACGAATGTGGGATATATGAGTATACGAGAAGGAAGAGTATTTTGTTGCAATAAATGTTTAAAACATGTTAAACATGTAAATTGGACCCCATTTATCGAGTGAAATTTGATTATAACTGTAAAATCGCCTGGCTTGTGGATTTTGGTCAATTTCATTTGGAATTTGGAAAAACTTTCTTCCGCAAAGTTGTAGAGAATTGATTTCTATAAAAATTCGCGAGATTCGAATTTTCTGACAAAAGATCTATTTATTGTGAATTATTGAAGTTCTGAAGCTCCGAAATAATTAATTTTTGAAGTTTTAAATATTTTTAATAAGAAAAACGTTTTTTTTTAGTTAGGCAAGGTGAGTCACTCTTGGTGGCTGATGGTTTGAATCAGATTTTGGGTGCGTAGGAATTTAATAAATATATATTAATATTTTATTAAATTTTCTGCTTTGGTGTTCTAAGCATTTTCCTATAAATAGGGTGCTTAGGTTAGAATTGAAAATCACACCAGAAATTGAAGTTTTCTCTCTCTATATTATTAATATTAATACTTTGAGTATTGCTATACGGTGCAAGTTCAAGTTATAGCTTATATCCAATATTCCAGTTAGAAGTACTGTCTTTCCGAGGTAAGGGATATTTTTTTTTTTTGTAATGATATTATTTCTTCAATATCATTATGCTGAAATATTGATTTGAAGTTTTTATCAAATTTGGAACTTTTGGTGTCGGAGTTACTATTCACGTATACGACACTATTCACGAATACGACATTATTCATCGAAAAATGAAAATTTTCCCTTTTCGTCCAAAATATCTATTATGGATACTAGCTTTGATTGTATCCATGTTTTGATCATTCTTGAATTTTACACCACTATGATTATTTTTGAGGTATTGTTGGACATGGATAAAACAAAGTACGAATCCTTAATCTTTAATCCTTGTCATTTTGTTTCTTTGGATTCGCTTTTAAAAATATTTTCATCATCCTCGGTCTTAAATGATGATATTATTGAATATCTTTGGCATGTAGTGCAAAGATGAATGATTTTTCGATTAATATCTTTGGCCCGTAGTGCAAAGATGAAGCAGTGTTTAGATGAACATGACTAATCGATGAATATCTTTGGCTCAGAAGTGCAAAAGATGAATATTTGATTCCGGATGTATGTTGATGATGTTACTGTGGATTAAAGATAGAGCGATGAACTTTTAAATTCATACATAGAAGATAGTAGTTTGCATTCTCTACCTAACTCTTCTAATGAATTATTATTTCATTGCGAATATTGATTTAAAACTTGTTGTCTATCAGATTCTATTAGATTTTTTCCTGTTGAAGACTAACGATAATTTGTTGTATATTATCTTAGTCATAATATTTTTTATCGGGCTAGTTGAGCTCACCCTTTTCCTTTTGTTCCATTTTTTCTTCTCGTGAGGCGAGAATATAGCGAAAGATTTAGCCTGGGGTATGGAATGAAGGTTACAGAGAGAGTTGTTTAGTAGTCCTCACCATTTTTGTAAAATAATGTATCAATAAATGTGATGAGGATTTATTTGAGTATAGATATTGTTTAGAAGATAATATTTGTATTCAAACTCACAGTTTTACTGTTGTAATAATAAAGTTGTAGTTGTTTCTGTACCATGTATTGACAACTCAGAATGGGTGATGTATACCTATTTTGGGGGCGTCAAAACACATCCTTCACAAGAAATAATATATTACTCACAAGAGATTTATTCTGAAGAAAAATTTCGTTCACACATTCTCTCACATTAGAGCTCCTCGCTAAAAGTATCATTCGCTAAGTTAGTGACTAAATATTTGTTGTGATGTATATATTGTGAAGAATATGTTCTTCATAAATTATATATTGTAAACGATTATTTTTGTTTGGCGAGGAGATGATTTTCTCACAATTAACATTTTGAAATAACTAGTAAAAATGTTTTTCTTCATAAATAACAATTTGTAAAGACCGAACATATTTATTTTAGAAATGTTAGATTTCTTTCACTAATTATATTTTGTGGTTTTTTTAATTTACCTTGAAGAAATTTCTTTGACAATATTGCTAATAAATAATCAAATCATTGCAAATTAAAAATATTTCTAAAATAATTTATTAATTTGTAATCAACATCAAATAAAATATTATATTATATAAATAATCAATTATATAATCCACAACTAAATATGTAATAATCAAATAATAAAATATACAGAGCTCGGTACCTATATATATATATATTTTTACTCCCTTTAATTTTAACTTTTTTTATTAATTTACTCTCTTAAATTTATTAATTTATATATTTATACCTACTCTTATACTTCTTCAAAAAAATCAGCAGGACACGTACTAATCCGCCGAGGAGGAGGAGGAGGAGGAGGAGGAGGAGGAGGGGGGAGGGTAGGGGGTTAGATAAGTTTTAAAACTTACTGTCGGCTAACTTATTTGGTTCTAGAAACTTGAAATTGATTCATATCAATTATGGATGAAGCAATTGTGACAGCTTTAATTAAAGTCTGAAAATACTAGCAGAGAGTAGTGTAGTATCAAAAAGTTTGCAGATCCATTTGGCCCAAAAAAAGAAAGATGAACCAAATTTAAATACAAGATCCCAACATCATGTGATATTACATCTAATCATACGTGACAGCTAGGCCATGCATGCTTTAATGAACTACAATGTGTTCAGCATGTATATTGATTATGCACTAAATTTAATTAAATATTTATCGTTTTGCGTGACAACTAGCTACTACAACTACATAACATGCACGATCATCATCCTTCTCCTTCTAGTAACAACGAAATTCATAGCAATCTTGCAAAGCATGACTTTTTGAGAATTAATGCCAACTGCCAACTGGCATCATGCTATGCTATGGAGCCTTTTCGTGTGTGTGTATATATATATATTATATATGTATAATTTGAAAATTCGTGTATCAATTCCATTCCATTAATAAAGTAGGATTAATAGTTGTGGAGTTATTTTTAAATCCAGCAATTAAAGATATTCCTGTTAATTAATTATAAAACTTGTCCCAAATCACAAATTGTTTGGTGTCCATGAAATAATTCGAATTTATTAGTGGGAGCATGGAATTTTAATTAAATGTACCCTCGTTTAACAGCCGTCGAGCCAGCCATGGAATTCAATGTTTTGAAGCTACACATGTCAAATTATTAGCATGCTGAAAGAGTCTGTCTATCATCGTATATATCCAATCCAAGCCAGCATATATAGGAATTTTTTTAATATATATATATATATATATATATATATATAATTACATAAAGTAGAAAAAAAATAAAACACGACAAAAAAAACTTACACATAAAGTAGCAATAAATAAATAATTGAAATACCCCACATGTTCAAAGACAGAAATTCCTCTATTTTCTACATTGGCTGCTAACGGATGGCTCAACATGCGACTTTTATTTATTAGTTACAACTTTTTTTTATTTTTTCAAAGTCTTAAAAGGGCCGATGCACACAAACTCACCCTTAACAAAATCCCACTAGTTTGGTGCGTTGGAAACCATATTCAATATATTCATTCCTCTCCAATTACAAGCGCCATACCAATTCAACAACCCGCCTCTAGCCTCCTCTAGTCCTCTCTCTCTCTCTCTCTCTCTCTCTCTCTCTCTCTATATATATATATATATATATATATATATATATAAATAGGACTCTCATTTTTCTGTACATTAATTTTCATGCCTGATCACCACTACACATAAATATATACTTGTTCCATCCACACGGTGGAGTGGATCCATCGCGCGATCACCAAGAAATTGAAGAAAGAAATTTAAACTAGCTAGAGTTTAGTTGCAGCCATGTCCTTTAATGTGATGATCAAGAAGAATATTATAAGGGTTGCATTTCTTCTTTTTATTCTACTTGCAGAAATGGCTGCAATGGGGCGAGCGATGAAGGTTAAGGAGATGGGGTTCTATAGCTCCATCCAAAACGAGCTTCCGAGAGGACCGGTGCCGCCTTCTGACCCTTCTCCATGCCACAACAGGGTCAAGCTTCTACACGAAGGCGAGGATACTTATGGTCATGCTCATTTTATTATTTGTCCATAATGTTGGACAACTGTTTTTAAATTCCTATTGTTTGTGTTTTGTCTTAATTTTCGGCTACATATCACTATTTTTTTTCCTTCTCGGGAAACAATTCTTATTGTTTTCCATTTTCTTGTAAATAATACAGACGTTGAATGAAATACGTACGGCAAATTGTAGAGTTTTTTTTATATTATTTTATGGTAATAGTTCGGGTTGTTTACATATATATATATTTTTGTTAATGAAAGAGGTATAAGTTATGTATATCATTTTTTATGTAGCATTCTGATGTGACTTCCAAACGGTCTGTAGAAGATAATTTCAATTTCATTTCTACCAAAACTCCCACGATTCCACAATTTTTTTTTTCTTATTTGTAGAATTTATAAAAGAAAAGCTTGCATGTTGTATTGATACTTTTGACGTCACTGTGTGTCTCGGTATCCTTATAATCAAAAAAAATTTATGTCTTCGTTCGAGATCATGTTAGGCAAAAGGCAAAAGGCAAAAGGCAAAAGGCAAAAGGCAAAAGGCAATTGTAGAAGAGCGGTCGTGAATCGGGCGATTCTCTTCTTTTCTTACGTAAGTGTAATATCCTGAATATTTATACGGTTTATAAATACAATCGTACGTACGTATATGATTAATAAAGTTAAATTTATAATTTAAACTATGTGTTATGAAGTTTAATGTATATATTATATATGTATCAAGTATTTATGCGAAAAACATATGTAGAAAAGCACTATTCATTTATACAGTAAGACATATTAGATCTAAATATTTATACGACATAAATATGAAATCGTTATTCACAAATATAGAAAATCAGACTTGGAAAAAAAGTTAACGATTGCAACTAATTAAAATAGTTAGAAAAACAAACTAGAAAGTAAACTAAGATCAAATTGGAGAAACCAAGAGCGGGGGGATCGGTTAGGAAAGTAGGAGGAAGGTCATTTAGGTCATTTGGTAAGATTGTGATATATACTTGCATATTATGTAAGTATTATAGATTGTCTTGCATTTTGAGTTGTTAAATTGGACTTACTTGCTTCTTACCAAGTGTTGTCAAGCAATACATGGTGAGATGTGGCCTCTTTGTTTCCTTTGGTGCGTTGTCGACAAGCCTTGCTTGGTGAGATGTGGCCTCTTTAGCTTGCTAAGCCATGGGTGGCTAAGTCTTTGTTGCCTATAAATATAACCCCCACCCTTCATTAGTTCCTTCACCAATTCACAAGTAGGAGTGTAAGTCGAACCAAGTAGTTCGGTACTCGACTCGAGATCGACTCGAAAATATGATCCAAAACTCGAATTCGAAGTTGATCTGAGTCGAATATGATCCATACTCATTTTCTGTTTAATGATACACGATTTAATTCGAGCATACCAAGTGTTCGCTTTCAAATTAGGGTTCGAGTATTTCATTTTTTCTAACCATACTCGATACACCTTTCGATGGATCATATTCAATATTGGTCCGATCCATGTTAGTAAGCTAAATATGTGATATTTGTATCAATCTTTGTAATTTATAAAGTGTAGTATGAAATTGTATAAACTTGTACTTGAATAAATCAATGAATTGAATGCCAATTTTATTACATTCTTTATAATTCAATACATAAATAAAAGTGAAAAAGTTTTATATATAAATATTAGTTAAGTAACCAATTTAGTATGTAGTGGTTCGTTTTTAAGTGAAATGGTTCATATTGAAACTCGATTTGAAGGTTCATGAATAACTCGCTTTGTAAACGCAATCGAGTACTTACAATAGAATAGGTCCGAGTAATGATCCGAAGTCGATAACTGGTGCAAAAATATAAATCCCTTATCGAATCAAAGTGAATTCGAGGCTCATTTTGTTTCGAAGTCGGTAGAATCTGGCGTGAAGGTGTTCGCTGATATTCGACTCGTTTACACCCCTATTCACAAGATAGAGCAAGAGAAAAATAAGAATCATAAGTGAATACTTGTTAGTTGAGAGAAGGAAATGAAAAGTCAAGCTAATTAAGTATGATCGAATGTTCGTAAAATTAAGTAGCACTTCTCAAGAAGCAAACATAAAATCGTTTATTCGTTTGTTGTAAGACCCCGAATTTTATGAAATAAAAGTATTCAATTTTTCTATTCAGTAAATGGTTAAATTGATAAAAGTTAAAGTTAAGGGTGATATATGAAATTTTTCAAAATACGCAAGTGGTTATAAAATATTCATTTTTGTCGGGGAATATTCGTTTGGTCGTGGAATATTCTTTTTTTGGGGAATATTAAATGCGGCAATTTGACCATTTATAGGCCCCATAATGGATAACTGTCGGATGAAGAAAGCGACAAATTTGAATTTTTATAAATAACGACGTAATGGTTATCAATTAATAATTGTTGGAATATCCGGTGGTTAAAATACGATGAATACGCGTTATTGCAAAAGATGATTACCAGTATTGCACAGTATCTTTGAAATTATTGATTCTTACGTAAGAAGACACTACTTAATAATGGTTACAGTAATTACTGTTCAATATTTTATTTTATTGATTCAATAATTGCTACGTTGATATTTTATATTATTGTTGTTTAATAATTGTCACTGCACAGTATCTTCATTATCAGATCAATAATTCATATTATTTGAATAATATTATTAGATAGCATTATTGGCAATGTCTAGAAAGTTACATCAAAGAGAGGTTTGGTCACTATTTCGCCGCCAAGAAGGAGAAATCCTTATCGGAAAGCCCCCTCTTTCCTGGGAACTGCCTGGTTGTCATTATTGTGATTCTGTAATATTATTTGTGAATAATTAATTATTGATTTATATGATAATAAAATATTTATTTGATGTGGATATAAATGATGGATTTATTTATGTGGTTATAAATGAAGGAATTAATGTTGAGATGTTTTATTGGTATTTTGTCGAAATGGAGAACAAAATATGGGATTTTCAGAAAAATTGGTTTGTTACTTAATTTTGTAAAATCCATAACTCTTTGTGTATAATGAGTTAAAAGATGAGCCATATATCAAAAGAAAGCCCTGGAAGTAAGCTAATCGTAGAAATTAGAATCACCCAAAAATCCTTTGTAGATTTATCGTGGTGAATTTTTGAATGAAACTGGTCCGAAGGACTAATAATCCGAAAAATCAGTGTTCTTGAGATATAGTGCGTGAGTTATAATTTTTAATCCGACCGTTGGATCGTTGTGATTTTTGGATATGTTATACATATATAAGTTGAGTATATGTCCACAAATTTTGAACCGCTAAAAATGAAAGAATGATTTGTTATGAATTTTAAGAGGTGACTGATTCGGAAATTAGGTTTATAAATGATTTTGGTGGAAAATTTTAGAAATGGGTGGGCCCCACTTTTGGTTATTGGGAAGATATGTGATTTTGGTGAGTGGAATAGTAGTGTAAAGCCATCAGTAAAGCAGGTCAAGTCTCTGCTTCTAACGTCTTAACGATTTCCTATAAATAGAGGCTAAGTTAGAATTGAAAATCACACCGTAATTCATAAGTTTTCTCTCTTTTTCTCTCTAGATTATCGAGTGTATTTTATGAGTATTTAGATACTTGGTGAGTTGCTATTCATCAGTGCAAGTTTTCTTCAACGTCATATCCGATATCCAGTCAGAAGTGCTGCTATTTTGAGGTAAGGGATAGTAAGGGATGGTAAGGAATGCTATTTTCTTCGTAAAATGATATTATTTCTTTCAATATCATTATCTGAGAATATTGATATGAATATTATTGTGGAATTTCTACCTTTTTGTGTCGAATTACTATTCACGATATCTGACTATTCATTATCTGATCTTATTCACATATACGTCCTTTATTCACGTATATGACATTATTTACGATATACTTGATTACTATGTATTTAATACAGAGTACTATTCATGAGTTACTATTCATGAGTTACTATTCACGAGTACTATTCACGACAAAATTGGTTTATTTTTCTGACCAAATTATCGTTGATTTATGAATCTTACTCTTGAAATTAAATGCAGTTGTTGATCATATTATTTTTATTATCATATATAACATTTTTATAACCCTGATGTTGAATTTCTCTTTTACTTGAGTGTAAAGATGGGTAGATTATTGGTATGATCGTGACTATGGGTTCTCTTTGGCCAGTAGTGAAAAGATGAATTGTGACTAGTATGATCATGACCATTGAATTTACAATTGAATATTTTTAGCTTAAGTACAAAGGTGAATTGATCAACATGGTTATAATTATGGTTTATATAGATTTTGAAATGATTATATATTTCTTTGAGATGTGAATATCTTTGGCCCGTAGTGCAAAGATGAATTATTGTTGAATATCTTTGGCTCGTAGTGCAAAGATGACATGTTGTTGAATATCTTTGGCCAGTAGTGAAAAGATGAACTGTTGACGAATATTTTTGGCCGTAGTGAAAAGATGAAGTTATTAGTATGATTATGAACAGGAAATGTGATCTGGTATAACCATGATCTTTGATGTTTCAGGTAAAGACATGTGATGAAAATTATCTTCGTCCTGGATGCGAAGAGGAATTTAGAATCACAATTATGATTATGAGTTATCCATATGATTGTGGACCAGAACTGTTGATTGATGTTACAGGGATAAAACATTGTTGGTGGATTTTTAACATGGAGAAGATAATAGACTTTATGGTCTATTTGACTCTTCTAATGGATTGCTCATTCCTTCAACTATGGTTGAAAAGTTTTATCATCTACCATATGTTCTTATTAAATCTCTGATTTATTACTGATGAAGGCTATTGATAATTTAATTATCTTTAATCATGATATTCTTTACTGAGCTAGTTGTGCTCACCCTTTTGCTTCACAATTCCTTTCAGGTAATAAAAGTGTAGATGGGTCGAGCAGGGGATAACAGGAGAATAGAACGGTGGTCATCATTTAGTAGTTATATTTGGTGAATCAACTAGGGTGAGACGAACCCAACGTTGGAAGGGTGTTTTGCCACTATCATACAAGATGTCTAATGACATACAACCTCGTGTCATCATAAGATGCGAGGTTGTGCTCATCCACTTCTTTGAGTATATTTCTGAAAGCACTACCTATATAATCTTGGTGTTTGTTTGAAGTATAATTCTCATTTAGAGACAGTGGAGATAATGATATGTCAAGAAAAGACTCACCATTGGGAAAAATATGATAGTAATCTTCTCGTTTTTTTTTGGGGTCTATTGGGTCAACCAAGGATAATTCTGTGGGCATATGATATCTATCATAACCTAGACGCATGGCCTCCCATGTACGAAGGTTTCCTTGAGCACTTCCCAAATATTCTAATTTCTAAAACAGTTTTTGACTACACTTTTATGTAAGGTGTCATTGTGACGTGCTATCCAAGGTTGGGATGAGTGTAACACCCCAGTCCCACATCGAAAGATAGGGGAAAATTTTGTCTTCATATAAGGAAATAAGTTACTACCAATAGTACCTTCAAGTCATGACCTTTTGGGAGCCTGTGGTGGGCTAAGATGACCCAAGAAGATACTATTGGGCCAGTAGTTTGAGGCCTTATTTGGATGGATTTGATTCGATTCGGACTTGGGATTTGACCTAAGATTTTTTTAGGACTCTGGATTCAATCGAGTTGTTTCATATGGTATCAAAGCCGACTCTAAAGCTCGGGTCGGGTCATCCGATCGAGTTACGGAGGTGGGGACACGAAGAGCTAGTGTTATTATCCCTGATGGAGAGATGGAGGTGGGAGGTGGGGACACAAAGCCGGTAGGTATTATCCCACAATGGCTAGAGAGGCAAAGATCTTTGGGTCGTGTGTGTGATCGGTTCGACGGAGACGTCGAAATTTAAGTGGGGAGTTTGTAACACCCGGTCCCCACATCGAAAGATAGGGGAAAAATTTGAAACCAAAGAGAGGGGAAAATTTGTCTTCATATAAGGAAATAAGTTACTACCAATAGTACTCTTCAAGTCATGACCTTTTGAACTGTGGTGGGCTAAGATGACCCAAGAAGATACTATTGGGCCAATAGTTGAGGCCTTATTTGGATGGATTTGATTCGATTAGGACTTGGATTTGACCTAAGATTTGTTAGGACTTCTGGATTTGACTGGGTTGTTTCAATGAGTGTCACAGCTTGGTATATATTTGTATCCAAACTCACAAAGATATGTGTTGTTGTATTTTGCACGACAATTGTTGTAATAAAGTTGTAGTTGTTTTCTGTACCATGTATTTGGCGACTCAGAATGGGTTGGATGGAATTGACCTATTTTGGGGTTGTCACATTTATTATTTCGTTCATATTTAGTTTCTTATGTTAGAACTTATGAACTAATATATGTAAGTTTAGGTTTAAGATTATGTATGTATGTGTTACTAAGTCATAAATGATGAAAACTAGCTAATTAACCCAAGTGGTAATTAGTTAGAGAAATCGAAAACTAAAATGAGAAACCCTAATATGACTTGTTTTTGAAAAAAATCATATGTTTGAATTTTGATCATGAAATAAAAAAGAAAAGTTGTAGAGGGGGAAATTACAAAAATACAGAAAAATAATCACTCAAAAATACCTTGTAGAGTGTCTGTAATGCATGTTTGAAGCAGTTTGGGTCAAGCTGCCAAAATTCTGCGGGAACAATTTTTTTCTTATTTTTGTAAAAATATATAAAGTCATATGTTTGGAATTTGAATATGAAATACAAAGCAAAGTTATATATATGGAAGTTAACAAAGCGTAGCAAAAAGAGCGACGTTAAAAATGATTGATATGAATTAGTTATGAATTAAATAGCGAGCCGAGCTAAAGCTGTTTTTGAATCTACTAATGACAGTAAAATTGAGTTGTTTTGGAATTTTTACGCACGTGAATTTTGGGGTTCATGCCACCTATAGGAATATTTAGACTATGTTATCCACATGTCACTGTCCAAAGATAAGTCAATTAATTCCGAGTTGATATGCATTAGTTATGAATTAAACAAGTTTTGAAATCAGTTATCGTAAAAATTAAAAATACGAAGTTAGGGGCGTGGTTTAAGGTTAGTAAAAGTAAGCCAATTTTAGGAGTCATATTGTGACTAATGAATATGTCAACCTTTTACGTATGTAGGTTGAACGAGGAATGCAAAATTAGCGCAAATGGTAGAGACGAAACAAACAAGTTTTTCGCATTACGTGCAAACTTTATATTATTATGCAAGTTCTTTCCGCACTATGTGCAAACTTTCTGTTGAGCTAGCTATTCCTTTTGGAATATTTATTATTGAAATATTGAATTGTTATAATTTTTTATTTGAGATCTTTTGTTGAGCTATTATGTTATATGTATGACTTGAGAAAATGCGAACTTATCTTATCTATACGTCTTGAGAATGTGCGAACTTCTCTTACTTGTTGATTTTGAGAAGATGCGAACTACTCTTTTCCGTATATCCTTGAGAAAGTACGAACTTCTTTTATACGTATATCTTGAGAAAGTGCGAACTTCTCTTATATGTGTATTATAATAAAAAAGTTTGAATTCTTTTATATTCGCAGCTTTAGACTTGTTAAACTATCTTGTGCTTATTTTTGTCAATATTCTTTTATTTGCAACTAAGGAAGTATTACCAAAAAAGTCTGGGAAAGTTAAAGAAGAGTAGTACTAGTTAGGTTAAGAGGCCTATTATTATTGTTTTCTTTTTATGTAATAGAACTTAAGTTGTAAACTAATGACTTTGGAAATATGAATAAAAGATTATCATTATGGAAATGTTTTATGTACTTTATATTTAAAGTTATTGAATGTTAAGGTTGAGTTTAAATCGGGTAACAAGAATGAAAACATCAAAAAAATATAATTTTAAGGACTTAATTGACATAAAATAAACTTTAAGGATGATTTTAAAATAAGTGACAGTTTGTAGGGATAGAAGTTTCATTGAGCTTATTTTATTTCATAATTAACATCTGTAATTTTATTGTAGAGACTATATTTTATAGTTTCGAAACTATTTGATAAAAAAATTATAATTTGAATACAATAATATATATACTCGAAACCTCATTTGATGCACTAATTTTATTTCTTAAATCTCAAAAGATATGTAATGAATTTGACAAAATATTAAAGTAAATTTTGTTATCAGCAAATATAAAAAATTCAGTTAGAAAATATAAAATAGAACAAGAAACCCAATTAGGTTTCCCTCTTTCAAGCCAATTCTACGGCTCTACCTGTTTCAATTCCCCCTTATGTTTTTTTTAAAGCAAAAAAATAAGCTTTGATGCAGAAACATTTTTAGATTAAAAAAATGTTAAGCTCACATGGACGAAGCTTGTTTCTCCAAAAATTATCAAAACTACTCCGTACTGATCTAATGTAATAACTTATTTAAGTCTTAAATTAGTTTTACACCTATCCATGGTTATTACTTATTAAATGTGTATTATTATTATTATTATTAATTAATTAATAATATTATTAACTATTATTCCAGAATTTTGTTAAAGGAAAATCTATCTATTAGCACAAGAAAATATCAAGCGCCAGAAAATATCTTTGATAAGTATATTACACCTGAGAAAAGTCCCGAACCTTCCCGGACTTCCTATACAATTCGCCTGGAAGGACCGAATGACCAGACAAATCCTAGGATATGTATAAACAGATATTTTTGATTTGATACGTGTAAATTACAGTGCTGACCCATATATTATATATCTATTATCCCAGAAATCGGAGAAATACGTACTCGTCGTATTGGCCGTTGATTGAGATGGGTTGCTCACCGTCGAGTTATTACAGCATTCTTGGTGTCCGTTCCGATTCCTCCCATGAAGATATTCGTCGCGCCTATCGTAAGCTTGCTATGGTAACTTTCAATTTTATAAATTTTGCAAACGTTACTCGTCTATATAATTTTTCAGACTGAGCGTGTATATATATATATATAATTTAGCAGTATTTTCTTAAATGTTTTAACTTTAAAATTGCTCCTAATAATAGTTATTGCAAGTATAAAGGGCAATTTATGGTTATACACGGTTCGATGAGGGAAATATAGGATGAATCGACTGTGTACTGACATTAATGTATATTTTATGCAGCAATGGCATCCTGATAAATTGTCGAAAACTCCTTCACTATTGGGTGAAGCTAAGCGTAAATTTCAACAAATTCAAGAAGCTTATTCAGGTACCCTATAGAATCATTTGGATTTCCTTCTGTAAATGCAAAGAATTAATCTTTATGGTTGTAGTCGTATCATACATTGTCTATCTTGGATAAATTATGTAATTCTTGCTTTCACTGAACAAATGGAGCAGTATTATCGGATCAGAGGAGAAGATCAATTTATGACGCAGGCTTGTATGACCTTGATGATGAACAGGATGAGGTGGGTTTATTTATTCGTTTACGTCTATGCATTTTATTTATTATTTTTCTACTTCTCTTATGCTTTGTTACAACTGTTTGATATTTTTCTTTTCAGGGCTTTATTGATTTTCTACAGGAAATGGCTTCCCTTGTATCCAAGACTAAGAGAGAGGTATATATATATATATCTGTTATTAATTTCTTGAAATTCTGATGGTTCCTCTAGAATCTGGTCACGCCAAATAATAACATGTTTAAGTGGTTTTGGTTGCTTTTTGTTTAGCCCGAGAGAGTAATTGACTTGATGGCGTAAGAGTATAACAAAAAGGGAAAGGAAAAAAAACATTTGAAAGAAATAACACAGCTTGACCAAAACTAAGAGTAATAACCTTTCCTTTTCTCCACCCTCGACTTTAAAACCCGACCCTTGTGGAGAGAAAAAGAGCATTTGTTCATCATTGGTAGTAAACAAAGACACAGGGCCAACTAATTTTGAAATGAGCACAACCCTTGGCTCCAATCCTTCAGTAGGGTGTACATGTGCATGTGACATATGTTTGTGTGCTTCTAGATAATACCATTGGTTGATAATATTCTTTTGGATGTTGCCCTGTTTTATATAAATGCTATTGTTGTCTAGAGTCCCCTAGTCCAGTTACTTATACCCTTCCCTAACCTGGTATACTGTTCAATATTATAGATCTGCTGGTACCTAAGATAATGAAATTGGCATTGTGTTGAGATCTTTAGAGAAAATAAGGGAGAGGATTGTTTAGTTAAAGTTTATCCTGGTGAGAGGAGAAAAGGGTTGCCTGGGGATTCCGTAAGGAGAAAAGGACACAAAGGTAAACCCCTCTTGCTTTTGATATGGGGGCTGATCACAAGAAGAAACAATAATATGTGGAAGGAAAAATCGGTAGTCCTTATTTCAATTTACTTGATCTCCCAATCTTTCCCCAGTGGCTATGTGAAGAACAATAGGCATGAATAGTAGGCAGGTCCTCTTCCCTGTACCATTTTCTTTCCTTCTCCCATGGATTGGAGAATTCTAGCGAGTAACAAGGAACTGTTCCCTTTAATTTCACACTTGTTGTCATCTAGATGGATGGTAACCAGTTATGATTGATTTAGTGTTTTGAGGCGTTTACTACACCCTTAAAGGTAGTTCTGTATTTGAGGTGGTGATTGTGAATTGTAATTGGGCACTTGGGCTACTAATAAGATAGGTATTGATCATGCTGGTGTGGAAGTTAGTTGTTCTAATATATAGTCCGTGAATATGTGTGCAGGATAAACAGTATAGCATGACGGAACTACAGAGTATGTTTTGGGAAATGGCCCAAAGTTTTGAGGTTCCTAAGTTTTCTGCTTCGGCTCAGCAGCAGCAGCAAAATTGGTTCAATTGTTCACAACAGCCAGTTTGCGAGTCTTGTCAGTGGTTTTATAGTGGGTTCCCTATTGATGATTCAAGAACCTCAAAAAGGGCTCGATGTGATACAAAACCTGTTTCACAGAATTGTTACCAACTTTACAGTTGATTGTCAAGTTTGGAGATTCAATTTTGTAAATGTGGCAAGCATTCATATGCTGCACCCACCATTTGAGTACTAATTGGGGATCACAGGAGATTCTCAACAAAGGATTGGGGAGAAAGTATTCATTTTGTAAATTGTTCACTTTCTTTTGTTATGGGTGCATGGAAGTACGATTAACATATGAATGAATCGTCATTTTGTATCCTTGACCCTCTTTATATTTCAAATAAATTTTCGATTCTCTTCAAGTCTCTCTCCTTCACAAGTCTGTTTGACGTGTTTATTAAATAATTCAGTTGCATTTATTTATAATTAAGACAAAAATTGATCAATTATTTGGTGGAAGATGCTTATACTTATTATATAAAGAGCATGGGACGGTGGTCTGCCTTAATTTCTCAGGAAATTGAAATTCTTCTCCTTCCACTCATTTGATACCAAAATTCCTAGCTACTCTTTTTGTCCCCTTTTACCTTCTCAATTCCTTTTAAGTCTAAGTTCACCCCACCGTTGCCCTTTTTTATTTATTTATTTATTATATCATGCTAAGCTAACTCCATAATTTGTATAAACATGCACGTTAAATCCTTGTTTACGTAACATAAAGTTATGCATTTGTTTAAAGTATAACAAAGGAAATCATAATATCAACTCTTATCTTAATAGTAAGAGGAATATTAAGGGTACGTACATATGAAATTGATGTGTCATTAATTAAATTAAATCATGCTCAAGTACCCGTTCAACTAATGTAATCGATCAATTAATATTGGAGCCCTAGCCTAGCATTATTTAAAATATTGTAGTCCTATATATTAATTTCATGTTGTAATATAGTAAACTATCCAGGATCGCCGAAATTTAAAGTTTCTCTCTTGGCTTTTTTTTTTTAAAAATTTTTAGGGTCCCCTAAATATATTGGTTAGATAGTATTAGACTATTAGTCTCCTTCAAATCATCGTCTCCTTCAAGCTTCAGTCCTTCACAATTGCCGCGTTATCTCCGACTCTCCCTCATCTCAGTATCTCCGACTTGGTGAGTGGGTGACTCTCCTTCAACCACTTCACACAAATAGTTCATCTCCTTCACACAAATCAATCAATCTGAAAAGCAAATAATCAATCTTCTCCAGCGGACTTCGTCTCCTTCAATTTCAGATAATAATTCTATTTTTAGGGTTTTGAAATTAATTGTTTTGTTTATGAAATTTAGAACCATTATTTAATTTAATTGGGCTTGATGACTGATTGAGTAGATTTGTTTATGCTACTGTGGATTTTTATTTTTGAATGCTATTGGGTATTGATGAGTCGATGACTACTGTGAATTTTTGAATGCTACTGTGGTTTTTTGAATGTTACAGTAGCAACTTTAATTTTAACATAGCTGAAATTTTTAATTTAGAAGATGAATAAGAAAACAGAATCAGTAGAAATATCCAAGTGATAAAATTCAGAAATAGGCTCAAATTGTTGCCTAAATTGTTTAAATTGTTAAAGTAATTACCACAGTTTTGATGATATTCAAATTACTGTTATCCATTATTCATATTAGTATAATAATAATTTAAAATTTTAGAAAGTTAAATATAATTGTTTTTTCTTAGGAGAAATTTTTGAATATTATGTCACTTTCTAGTTTTTGTTGCTGTAAAAGTGACTAATTTTGGACTCTTTTATAAATAAAAGAGGGGGGATCAAAAATTATACATGTAAAGTTGCACCTGTAATTTAGAGGCTCAGGATCCGAGAGTAGTATTAAACTAGCTAGTAATTCTGCAATGCATGTAGAGTTGCACCTGCCTTATCAGTTGCTTAAATTGTTGAGCATGTTTTGGAAAAAATGGACTAGCCATGAACATGACCACTTTCTGTTGCTTAAACAAACTATGTATCTGCTCTTTCAGTTCGACTTAGTGATAATATAATATCTAAATGATGTTTTGAAAATATTAAAATAGTCAGTTATTATATTTGGTATTCTTTTGTATTGATGCTCTTTGCTCAAAGAAAATTCTTCGGTTTTTTACGCCTATCTTAATAAAGATTATGAAAGTGCCCATTTTATTGTTGTCCGTTTTAGGCCCTTCAAAACTCAGGACGGGCCGTGAAACTATCTTAAATGGATGGGACTACTCAGGGTAAAGTGGACAGAGCTGTGTATCAATTAGACAATTACTCCCCACATTTAAGGAGGATGACCGGATCCACTCAATTTTTTTTCTCTCGGCTCATGTTTGTTTATAAAAGCATGATTGATACTTGATTATTTATCTTTAATTTAATATTATTTTGAATTCTTTTATTTAATTATGAAAAATTAATAGTCATTTAAATAGTTCAATCGCCATTTTTTAAAAATATTTATGAGTCATTATATAATCTCATAATGAATGTGAGATTAACATGACCTATGTGTATTAAGTATCGGAGTAGATTTCATTTAATGAAAAAGTTTATTTATTTATTTATTTATTTATTACCAAATTTGAAAAGGACATAATGACATGGAGTACACATACCCACAGTGCCTGCTGGCTCCTCCCTATATAAAAGTAATTAAGTGATTGTGGTACACTGGTACTGGTACTAAAACTAGAAATTCAATTCAACCGAAATAAATACAGTAGAAAATAATTTTATGATCATATATATATATATATATATATATATATATATATATATATTGACTCATCTAAAAACTTAAGCAGTTAGATGGAGCTCAACAACGTTTTATCACGCTAACAATATATATATATATATATATATATATATATATATATATATATATATATATATATATATATATATATATATATAAAAAAATACAAATAATTTTAAATTTTTCATTCATCCTAATAAATCATCTGGGCCGTCCAAAATTTAAAATAAATCCAACCGTTCATAATGCCCGAAGCAAAGGACTGTTACTAGTATATACTACATATATGGAGTAGAACAAATAGTCCAATTAATTGTAGTTGAATTTTGGTAGTCAGTGTAGAGATGGGCATGGGCCTGAAACATGCATGAAACTAGTAACAACCGCAAAAAGATGAGAACTATATAGTAATATCTTCATTTCATAATAATTGACTTTTTAGAAGAAAAAAATTTGTTTCAATTTATTTATAGTTTATAATTTTTTAAAAGAATAAATAATTTATTTGTCATTTACAGTTTTTTAAGAAAATAAAAGAAAAATTTCATACAAATTTTAACTCTTAAATGATAGTATTAAATAATTTTCTTAATTCATGAACTATTATTATTATGGAATGGATGTAGAAGTATATAAGATCATGTCTAAGGAGTAAATTCTGATCAAATTTGGTGTAAAGTTGTAGTTTTATACAAATAATAGGGGCTGTTCGATCAGAATACCCTTTCATTATTTAGTGTAGCCTTTATCATCATTGCAAGCTAGTAGAATATGATTCTCCTAACTATCCCATTATCTTATTTATTTATTTATTTCATCATCTTCCAATAATACCTTCTCTACATATTACTACCAGCTACTACTCTCAACCTAACTTTAAGGTAATCTTGTGAGATTCCAAATTTTATCAATAAAGATTTAAATTTTGTCGAAATAATTTTTAATATTATGGTGTGAATTTGAGATAATATTATAATTGTGGGTAGTATTCATAAATTTTGCAAAGTATGCAGTGGTTATATTATATTCGATTGGTAGGGAATATTCGGTTTAGGGGAATATTCGCATAACAACCAATCAATCATTGGTGGACCACAATGTAATTATCATCGAATCGAGAAAACGACAAAAATATTTTATTGATCAAACGGCGGAAGTTTTCCGTTGATCTTGTTGAACTACTTAAGTAGAAAAAAATACGATGTCACGTTGTGGTTAAGTAGTACACTGCGGTATTGATTATTGATCTTTATGTGAAGTCACTCACGGTTTGATTCCATTATCGTCGATTAATAATATGAATTATTATAAGCGATAATGACGTTTTGTTTTATTCAGTATTATTAACGTAATAAAATGTAAACATCTTTTATATAAAATGTAATACTTTATTAAAGTTATTCATAAATAGAATATATTATATTTTTTATTACGATAGTGTTGCGTAGTGTGTTTTGCGTAGTGTTGCGTAGTGTTTGCAGTAGTAAAATATTTTATATAAATAGAATATATTATATTTTATTTAAATGATTTTGCTTTAAATATGGACCGTCAGATTAAAAGTAAATCAATCTGGACCGATTCATGGATTAATTACTATGCATTCTATTTTCCTATAAATAGAAGCTCATTCCTTCATTATTTTTTTACTTAATTCAATTTGAAACTACTGTAGAGAGAAATTATAGAGAGAGTTTATAGAGAAAATCTATAGAGAGAAAGAAGAAAAGTATTCTCGCTACTTCACTTTTCCAATATAGGTTCTTCTTCTAAGGTAAGGGTATTATTTATTAATTCGTAAAAGTGTTATTCTTTCTTATTCATGAAGAGATAACATTATTCCATTCATTATTATTACATTGGAATAACTTTTGTAAATGTGGTATACCCTATACATAACCTTTGATATGCAGTATTCTATACTTGGTAAAATCTTATGTTATTCCATTCTTATTTATTTTATTGGAATAACTTTGTATATGCTTGGAATCCCCTATACTTGGTGTGTGACGCCCCAAAATAAGTATACACAACACCCATTCGAGGTCGCCAAATACATGGTACAAGAAACAAACTACAACTTCAATAATACAAATGTAGGTGAAATACGACAATATATAATAATGAGTTTAAATATAATATTGTCTTCTAGACAATATCCACACGCAAATAAATCCCCATCATAATTATTGATACATTATTTTACAAAATGGTGAGGACTACTAAACAACTCTCTCTAGAACCTTCATTCCATACCCGACTAAGACTTCGCTACATTCTCGCCTCCCGAGAAGAAAAATGGAACAACAAGGAAAAGGGTGAGCTCAACTAGCCCGGTAAAGAATGTTATGACTAAGATAATATACAACAAATTATCGTTAGTCTCCAATGAGGAAAAATCGATAGAATACAATAGACAACAAGTTTCGGATCAATATTTAGCAATGAAATAATAATTCATAGAAGAGTTACGTAGAGAATGAAATCTACTATAATCTATGAATTTAATAAATCCATCATCAATATTTTATCCTCAGAACATCAATCAATATTCATCTCAAATCAAATATTCATCTTTGCACTACGTGCCAAAGATATTCATCAATCAATATGTTCATCTCAACACTGCTCATCTTTGCACTAAAGGCCAAAGATATTCATCATCGGTCGTGTTCATTTAAACACCGCTCATCTTTTGCTACAAGCAAAGATATTCTTCAGAAATCATTCATCTTTGCACCTCTGACGGCCAAAGATATTCACTAATATCATCATTTAAGATCGAGGATGATGAAAAATATTTTTAAAGAACGAATCCGGTGAAACAAAATGACAAGGATTAAGGATTAAGGATTCGTACTTTGTTTTATCCATGTCCAACAATACCTCAAAAATAATCATAGTGGTGTAAAATTCAAGAATGATCAAAACATGGATACAATCAAAGTTTAGTATCCAAAATAGATATTTTTGACGAAAAGAAGAAATTTTATTTTTCGATGAATAGTCTCAGTATCGTGAATAAGGTCAGATATCGTGAATAAAGGCCAGATATCGTGAATAAGTAATCAGACACCAAAAGATAGAAATTCCACAAAAAAAACATTTTCACGCTTCGGCGTTAATAGTACTCGTGAATAGTAAGAATCGTGAATATAACTCATGAATAGTAACTCGTGAATAAGTAACTCATGAATAGTAAACCCGACATGAAAAAGTTTCAAATTTGATAAAAGTTCCAACCAATATTTCAAAGATAATGATATGAAGAAATAATATCATCCGAGAGAAGAAAATAACATCCCTTACCTCAAAGAATCAAGATTTCTTGGAAGGAAAAGTCGGAAGTGATCTTTGAATGAAACTTATCTTGAATAAAGAACTCTCAAAGTATCTAAATACTCACAAAATACGCCAATAATATAGAGAGAGAAAGAGAAAACTTTGTTTCGGTGTGATTTTTTTAATTTAATTAGCCCTCTATTTATAGGAAAATGTTAATTACCAAAGCAGACTTGACTGCTACCGATGGCTTTACTCGCTACTATTGCCACCCACCACATTTGAAATAAAATTCAGCACATTTTTTCACCAACCACAAGTGGGGCCCACTCAATTCTAGAATTTTCCACCAAAATCAATTATAAACCTAATTTCCGAATCCGACACCTCTTAAAATTCACAAGAAATCATTCGTGCATTTTAACGGTTCAAAATTTGTGGACATATACTCAACTTATGTATGTATAACATACCCAAAAATTACCACAATCCAACGGTCGGATTAAAAATTATAACCCCATAATATATCTCAAAAACCCCGATTTGATTTTTAATACCTCCAATCCGATAAAATACCGATAAAACACCTCAACATTAATTCCTTCATTAATAACCACATAAATAAATCCATCATTTATATTCATATAAAATAAATATTTCCTTATCATATGAATCAATAATTAATTATTCACAAATAATATTACGTAATCACATTTATATGACAACCAGTTTGCTCCTCAGAAAGAGGGGCTTTCAATAAGGATCTCTCCTTCTTGGCGCCGCAATTAGGTGACCAAACCTCTCCTTAGATGTAACTTTCTAGACATTGCCAATAATGTTATCTAATAATATTATTCAAATAATATGAATTATTGATCCGATAATGGAAAATCTTTGTGCGGTGACAATTATTGAAACAAAGAATAATATAAAATACCAACGCAAAGAATTATTGAATCAATAAAATAAACTATTGAACAAGAATTCACATCGTAATAATTATTGAGTAGGCCTTCTTACGTAAGGATCAATAATTCAACCATACTGCAATACCGTGTGCCATCTTTGTGCAACCACGCCAGACATCGTATTTTAAGCACCGGGTATTCCAGCGGTCTTAAGCAGAATAACTACGGTCTTAGCGGTAATAACTACGCGAGTTATTTATAACCACCCAAACTTTATCGCTTTTCCTCATCCAATCGCTTTTCGTTATGGGGCCCACACATGGGCTTTCGTAAATATTTAACATTCTCACAAAGTCACGAATATTCTACGACCAAACGAATATTCCCGACAAGATCTTAATATTCCACGACCAAACGAATATTCCCCGACAAAAATGAATATTTTATAACCACTTGCTTATTTTGAAATATTTGCGTATTTAACCCTTTACTATCCACATTAATCAAATCAACCCTTACTATTTCAAAATAATAAATAAAGGAAATTCCTTTTTATTTAAAAATTTCGGTCTTACAACCTCCCTCCTTATGAAATTTCGTCCTCGAAATCGACGACGACGACGGTGTTTCAAAAGGTAAAGATACCTCGCTTTCATTTTCGTTTCCAACTCCCAGGTCATTTCCTCAATAGCATGGTTTCTCCACAAAACTTTAACTTGTGGTATGACCTTTGCGCGTAGGACATGCTCCTTCCTATCCAAAATCTTGACAGGTACCTCCTCATACGTTAAGTCTTCGGCTATCTCGTCCGGTTCTAACTCAATGACGTAGTTCGGGTCGTCCACATATTTACGTAACATCGATACGTGAAAAACGTTATGAACACGCGTCATACTTGGTGATAAAACGAGTCTATAGGCCACAGTTCCTATTCGATCGAGAATTTCAAATGGATTACTAAATCGAAGGTTTGAGCTTTCCTCACCTCACCGATTCTCGTTTTAAAATAACAACTTCGCACCTCCTTCTTCAAATTCATCACTTCCGGTGTGTAGCTTGAACGACTTTAACTTTATCGATTAAAGTCGATTATACTCGATATCATCACGCATCAGATATCATCACGCACTCAGATATCATCACGTGGGTACCTAGAGTTTTCATCTCCATCTCTATTATTTGTATATTATACTGAAATGAGTCTTTGACAATATTGTACTCGTACTTGTATACGATCTTCTACTCAACACGCCAACTACCACGTTCGCTTTTTCCGGGATGGCATGGTGTAACATGTCTTTGAAATGAGTCTCTCTTGAGTTCTTCAAGCTCTTCCCACATTCCTCGCTCCATTCGAATTTTGTATCTCTACGAAGTCATTGCGATAATGAAATAGCGATTCGAGAATATCCTTCAACGAATCTCCGATAATAACCAACTAAGCCTGAAAGCTACGATTTCGACATCGACTTAGGTTGTTTCTCAATCGTGACTCATATCCCAATCTTGGATAAAGACGTCACAATGACACCTATCGCTTTCTTATCGCATTTAATACGACGTCCCTATATAGAGAGTCTCGCTTAGTGAATTCCACAAAGGAAATCACAAGATAAAGGCTCATGTACCAAATTTATAGTTGAATTTTAACTCGAAGTTCAATAGAGCCATTCGACATGAGATTTTAGAAATGAGTTTTGTCTAGGGTTCAAAGTCGATACAAAATTTAATATCGATCTTTGGGAGTAAGCCAATAAATTCTTGAAATACGTCGGGAAAAATCAATAACAACAAGAATATTATTCAAATCGACGTGTCTTTATTCAAATCCATAACATGGACTAAGAAAACTTGACATCCGTAATAAACGAATGACTTCATGGCTTGATATAAAAATGTTTGA
Source organism: Panax quinquefolius (assembly GCA_020205615.1). Lineage (NCBI taxonomy): Eukaryota > Viridiplantae > Streptophyta > Magnoliopsida > Apiales > Araliaceae > Panax > Panax quinquefolius. Next base: position 127,027,232 of record CM035171.1, on the reverse strand, counting down.
CTACAATGGTTTGATCGCTTGAGTTCGAATAATAACAGTTGCTTAGAATATGAAAACTAACAACCTTACAAAAGCAATCAATTTTGGCATGATGAGTAGTTAACCAATCAATCCCCAAAAGTAAGTATCTTTAAAGAGATAAGGTCAATGGTAAGGTAATGGTGCCAACTTAAATCAAACAAGATTTTTTAAACAACGGATGTAATGAAAGTTTTCCTAACTGAGTCTCCATAAATAGGTCAAAGTCTAATTTCTCCATAGTCAAGTTCAAACGCGTTGAGCGCAAAGACAAAGAGATAAAAGAATGGGTAGAACCCAGATATCTAGTAAGGTATAAACTTCGCAAGAATTTATAATTAACTAACCCGTGTTAACTTCGTTCGGGTTCTCAGATTTTATTTTGACCGGCCACGACAAACGCTCTTCCAAGAACCGTTGACTTTGACTTTTCCGGGACATCCTTTTTGAGTCACCATTCACGCTGGATCTGGGTTTCGATATCGCATAATCTCGGCGATATGTCCTTCTTTTCCACAATTATAGCATACCTTGGAAGGCTTTGAACAGTTTGACCTTATATGTCCTCCTCTCCACATCTCAGAAGCATCTAACTAGCGATCGTTCTCTTCCCTAGAATTTGTTGATGGTGCCGATGTTGTCACGCCGACGCCTTCCCGTCATCGTTAAATCTTCTCTTTTTAGATTGGACATCTCTTTCCATAATATCAACGTCGTGTTGCTTTTTTACCCATGCATCACTCATTCTCACTCGTTCAGTTATTTCTTCTTTCAAATTTCGATTCAAATTTTATCATCTTATACTCGCCAAAGAGTGCTTCTATTCAAGCATCACATATCGGGTAACACAAGCTTGAATCGTTGCATCCTTTTGCTCCACACATTACCTGCAATTCTTTACCGCTTCTTCTAACTCATGAATACGATTTTGCAATTCTATATTTCGATCATAAAATACCTCTAATAAACTCTCTTGTGTACCTCTTCTTCCTCTTCTTCCTCACTCTCATTTGTTACCTCTGCGATTATCTCGTGCAACTATCAATTCTTCACTCACCACATGGATATCTCTAATTCTTCTTCACCGACATCACATTATCCCGGTTGGCGATTAGAGGTGTCTCTACGATCTCATTCACTCCATTGTTAACGTCTCAGCAGCCCATTCTAAAAAAACTATCATAAAACAAGGGTTAATTAAATAAATTAACAAATCACATAATACCCCTATAATATGACCAACCAACAAATAAGCTTAGGTAGGACACACTAAGCGAAGGATTTACTCTGCCTCTCCTCCTAATTTTATTCCCGATCTCCGCCGGAGATCATATCCCTAAGCTCGATACCAATCGTGACGCCCCAAAATAGGTATATACAACACCCATTCCGAGTCGCCAAATACATGGTACAAGAAACAAACTACAACTTCAATAATACAAATGTAGGTGAAATACGACAATATATATATAATGTGAGTTTAAATATAATATTGTCTTTCTAGATAATATCCACACGCAAATAAATCCCCATCATAATTATTGATACATTATTTTACAAAATGGTGAGGACTACTAAACAACTCTCTCTAGAACCTTCATTCCATACCCCGACTAAGTACTCGCTACATTCTCGCCTCCCGAGAAGAAAAATGGAACAACAAGGAAAAGGGAGAGCTCAACTAGCCCAATAAAGAATGTTATGACTAAGATAATATACAACAAATTATCGTTAGTCTCCAACAGGAAAAATCGATAGAATACAATAGACAACAAGTTTCAGATCAATATTCGCAATGAAATAATAATTCATAGAAGAGTTACGTAGAGAATGAAATCTACTATAATCTATGAATTTACAAATCCATCATCAATATTTTATCCTCGTAACATCAATCAATATTCATCTCAAATCAAATATTCATCTTTGCACTACAGCCAAAGATATTCATCAATCCATTATGTTCATCTCAAACACTGCTCATCTTTGCACTAAAGGCCAAAGATATTCATCACTTCGCCATGTTCATTTAAACACCGCTTCATCTTTGCACTACGTGGCCAAAGATATTCTTCAGAAATCATTCATCTTTGCACTACAGCCAAAGATATTCACTAATATCATCATTTAAGACCGAGGATGATGAAAAAATATTTTTAAAGAACGAATCCGGTGAAACAAAATGACAAGGATTAAGGATTAAGGATTCGTACTTTGTTTTATCCATGTCCAACAATACCTCAAAAATAATCATAGTGGTGTAAAATTCAAGAATGATCAAAACATAGATATAATCGAAAGTTTAGTATCCAAAATAGATATTTTGACTTAAAAGAAGAAATTTTATTTTTCGATGAATAGTCACAGATATCGTGAATAAGGTCAGTATCGTGAATAAGGTCGTATACGTGAATAAGTAACTCCGACACCAAAAGATAGAAATTCCAAAAAAAACATTTTCACGCTTAGCTTAATAGTACTCGTGAATAAGAACTCGTGAATAGTAACTCATGAATAGTAATCGTGAATAGTAACTCATGAATAGTAACCCCCGACATGAAAAAGTTCCAAATTTGATAAAAAGTTCCAACTAATATTTCAAAGATAATGATATCAAGAAATAATATCATCCGAGAAGAAAATAACATCCCTTACCTCAAAGAATCAAGATTTCTTGGAAGGAAAAGCCTCAAGTGATCTTTGAATGAAACTTAGACTTTAAGCAAAGAACTCTCAAAGTATCTAAATACTCACAAAATACGCCAATAATATAGAGAGAAAGAGAGAAAACTTTGTTTCGGTGTGATTTTCAATTCTAACTTAGCCCTCTATTTATAGGAAAATGTTAGCCCACCAAAGCAGACTTGACTGCTACACCGATGGCTTTTACTCGCTACTATTGCCACCCACCACATTTGAAATAAAATTCAGCACATTTTTCACCAACCACAAGTGGGGCCCACTCAATTCTAGAATTTTCCACCAAAATCAATTATAAACCTAATTTTAATCCGACACCTCTTAAAATTCACAAGAAATCATTCGTGCATTTTAACGGTTCAAAATTTGTGGACATATACTCAACTTATGTATGTATAACATACCCAAAATTACCACAATCCAACTATTCGGATTAAAATTATAACCCCATGAATATATCTCAAAACCCCCGATTTGATTTTTAATACCTCCAATCCGATAAAATACCGATAAAACACCTCAACATTAATTCCTTCATTAATAACCACATAAATAAATCCATCATTTATATTCATATAAAATAAATATTTCCTTATCATATGAATCAATAATTAATTATTCACAAATAATATTACTGTAATCACATTTATGACAACCAGTTGCTCCCTCAGAAAGGGGCTTTCCAATAAGGATCTCTCCTTCATGGCGCGCAATTAGGTGACCAACCTCTCCTTGTATGTAACTTTCTAGACATTGCCAATAATGTTATCTAATAATATTATTCAAATAATATGAATTATTGATCCGATAATGGGAAATCTTTGTGCAGTGTGACAATTATCAAACAAAGAATAATATAAAATACCAACGCAAAGACAATTATTGAATCAATAAAATAAACTATTGAACGGTAACTCACCGTAATAATTATTGAGTAGTGGCTTCTTCACGTAAGGATCAATAATTCAACCATCTTTGTAATACCGTGTCGCTTTGTGTAACCACGCCAGACATCAGTATTTTAAGCAGGGTATTCCAACAGCGGTCTTAATTCAGAATAACTACGATCTTAAGCAGAATAACTACGCCAGATTATTTATAACCACCCAAACTTTATCGTTTTCCTCATCCAATCGCTTTCAGTTATGGGGCCCACACATGGTCGCTACCGGTGCATACGAACATTCCCCGACAAGATCTGAATATTCTACGACCAAACGAATATTCCCGAGCAAGACGAATATTCCACGACCAAACGAATATTCCCCAACAAAATGAATATTTTATAACCACTTGCTTATTTTGAAATATTTGCGTATTTAACCCTTTTTACTATCCACATTAATCAAATCAACCCTTCTTATTTCAAAATAATAAATAAAGGAAATTCCTTTTTATTTAAAAAATTTTTGGTCTTACATGGTGATCTTCTTCTTACATTATTCCATTCTTTATTATTCATTTGGAATATCCGTCGCGTGTATTTTACACGGACACGGTTCCAATGTTTATTATTCGCATTTATTATTACATTGAATATCCATGCTCGTGTGTTTTTACGGACACGGTTCCATTGTTTATTATTCATTGGATCATCACATCGATTGTGAATTTCACACGACGTTCCGTTATTATTATTATTACATTGGAATAACTTTATTTTATCAAGTATCGCATGCATGGTGATTTCCTTTGTTATTCCATTCTTTATTATACTCGGTTGGTTAAAACTTTGACTTCTATACTCCATGAAATTAGTAGAATATCCTCGATATTTGCATTTCATTCGAAGATCTTTCATGGAAATATTCTTCCGATCATTCTTGAATTTTACTCTACAAAATAAGTATCTTGTTGACAATTTGGGACGTTACTTAATTCCTTGATAAAATAATTCTTGAACTTGTTTTATTGAATTATTATGTCATTCATCACATCATCCTCATGTTATATGTGTTATCTTTGGCTTACGCATAGATGAACTTAGTATGATTATGACCGGGGATCATTCGGTATAATAAATGGCTTGATATAAATGATGTAACAAAAAGTCCTCGGTGGCCGTGAATGCGGTGATGGATAGTTTTTGGTATGATTATGACCGAGGGTGATTCGGATAGTCGTGACCATATGATAATTTGATGAAAATCCTTGATCGTGATGTACGGGGATGATTAGATATTGTGGTTTATTCATTAAATCGAGTCTTAGTGATAAAATTGATGAAAACCTTTAAAACCTAAAAGATAGTAGAGATTTTATTTTCTACTTGACTCTTTTAATGGATCAGATATCCATTGCGCAGTTAAACCGGTTCATTTATTGTATTTTATCGGTTTAACATTGTTGAAGACTATTGATAATTTATTCGCATTATCTTAGTCATAATATTTCTTACCGGGCTAATTGAAAGCCTTTTTTTCTTTCACGTTTCTCTTCAGGAAATGAGAATATAAATTTGACGAGTTGGGGAAACGAGTGATGGTCTCAAGAAGATAAGATTAGTAGTCCTCACTATTATTACGTGAAATAGTGTGATAATAATTGTAATGAGGACTGACTTGAGTATGGATATTGTCTAAATGACAATATTCCTATTGTAACTCTCGGTTTATGTATTGTCGTATGTTACACGATAGATGTATAATTAAGTTTGTATTTGAATTTACGTATGTAGTATGAAGTGGCGACCCAAGAGATGAGTGGCGATATACCTAATTTTGGGGGTGTGCACATAAATCGATCTCATGAGTATATATATATAGGATTCACATGATACACTTGCAATATATATATATATATATATATATATATAGTTTTGACATATAATTAGAAGTGTCCTAATTATATATGTATTATGTATACTATCTCAATTTAAAAAATATATAAGAGCAAATTAAATGATGTATATAATGTTTTTAAAAAAATTCTTTTTAATTAATATATATTTTGATGAAACGTATATAATAAGTTAAGAAGAATATATATGCATGGAGTATTATACAAACAAAAGTACAATTATTGAAACTTGGAAGCATGCATGTAATAAGGTGAGTAACAAAATTTAATACCAAAAATTAGATACAAGGTCCATGATGATCCCATGTCGTGGGTCCTAAATTTGAACCATCCACATGCAATAGTGAATGCCTTGTAGATTAAGCCAATACTTTATACTTACTCCATATATAAATTAACCAAGAAACATCTCCTTCATATATGTCACTCTCACCCCCGCCCATTTCCAAGAAATCAAACAACCGTTGCCCTCCTACATTTCCATGCACCTTCTAAAATTAATAACGTAATCAATCCGCTCTCCCATTTCTTCATTATTTTCTCTATCCAAACTCCCCCCAACACCCCAACACCCCAACACCAAATTAAACTTATAACACCTAATAAAAATTATATATATATATATTCAACCTCAAAGATCGAGTTCAACATATTCCGGTTACCGACATAAAATATGTCACCGTTACTAGCAACTTTTTTTCTTATTATCGTTGCTATTGCAGATCCAATAAATGGATTGCATCCGAGAAAGCTCCAAGAAGGGTCGGTTCCCGGCTCGCCTGATACGGAAGTCAAGTGCGGTGGTTGCCCTTGCAACAACCCGTGTAACCAAAGTCCTCCGTCACCACCGCCACCATCACCGCCACCCCCTCCCAAGAAGCCGCCAACGCCAAGCTTCTACTGCCCTCCACCACCATCGTATATTTACATAACCGGTCCACCCGGGAATTTATATCCTGTTGACCCGTATTTTTCGGATGCTACCCGGAGTTTAGTGGTGGGGCTGCCACTTTTAGTGGGCTGTGGATTCTTGGGCGTGTTGGCTTTTTGGTGAATTAAGAAAATTAAGAAGGAATTTTATGGGCTCCGGATTCTAAGGATATATGCATGGAACTGGCTAGCAAACTGCTCGCTTAATTAATTTCTCTCAATAACAGTTAACAATCATCTTATTAATTTTCTTTTTCCTTCTTCCTTAATTCGGATTTTGAATAGGGTTATGTTAATACGATCTTAATGAATTATATTATATGGTTCACTTATTCTCTTAATTTGTTACCATCTTCTATCTCTATTATCCTAGTTTGTTTTGATTGGTAAAGGAAAAAAACACGCATGCATAGGATCGATCTCATATTAATAAAGCAAATTTGGAGTTTAATTTTTAATTTAAATGTACAATTATGTTATTCTTAATGGTCGATTCAGGTTGTACATAATATGATGTATATATAACACTTTCAATTATATAATTAATTAAATTAATGATCCTTATATAATACTCCACATGAAAGGTACGTGTTATCCACCATCCACTGCTGTCTTATTTATAATGTAGGCGTTTTTTGGTTCACCATGCATTACTTGGAATGTGATAGATATAAGTACATATATGTCTTTGTTTTCCTTTTCGGTCTCTCTCCTTTTATTGAAGTAAGTATAATATGCTTCTTGGTTTTGTTAACTTCAATTGTTCTAGTTTGTCACATATATAACCCCTTAAGAGTTAACTAGGATTATCATTTCTTTCTTTATTTTGTGTTTCTTTAAAATAAATAAATAATAACAATAAAAAGAATTCTTGATCCTCAACTACCACTTAATTCACGCACTAGTTCTCGGAATATATATAACAATATTAGAAGGATGATGAAAGCCATCATATATGGTGCTGGCAAAGATTAGGTGATCAATAATATATGTATATCTATATTTATATTGGGAAAAATGGTCATACACAATTGTGTATATATGTTTTATTGTAGTTTTGGTATATTTGTTTTTAGTTTCTGATTTGGAAGAAAAGAAATTATTTTTTTTATTATAAAAAAAACAAATATGCTAAAACGACATAGTTATTGCCAATTTATATTATACGTATAAATTGCCATCAATCAACAATGATTGTAAAATGGAATTGAAAGACAAAAGAAGAAGATCCTAGAAATGAAAGTGATCAACCTACTCTTGGAAAGTGTCTTGATCAATAACTTATATTTATTTGAATACCTTAAATCCAAGGATGGTCACAAAGCAGGCATGGCAGGCAAGTAATTCTTCTCCAATTAAGTACGTACCAACCAATGATTAATTTTCCGATTTAGTATTTTTTTTTAATTTTCTCTCTAAAATGTTGGTTTTGTTTGAGATTTATTAATTTTCTTTTGTAAACATGCAACATGGTGAAATTAATAAAATAATTTATGAGATTAACAAATTAAAGTGACAATTTTTCAGAGAAAGCAGTAGAGGGAAAGGAAAGCAGTTCTAAAATCCTTACCTTAGGCAGGCGTATGATGGATTTGATGTCAGGGTTTGTGAAGAGTAGATAAAAAGATGAGATCGATTTCGATTTCACCAAATTCTTCGGCTCCACACTTTGAAACAGCCAAAAGTAGGTCCACCATTTGTTTATATAAAATTCAATTCGGACAAGGTTGGTTCATCTGTCCAACTAAAATTTAGTAAGTAGTTTAAAGGAGGTTAATCACAGCTCAAAACATACATACTGTATTAATATAAGAAAAACACAAAGGAATGAAATCATGCATATTAGTACTAGTAATTACTACCTCCATTTAAAAATAAATAAAATGGGTCGCAATTGTTAATTTTTTCAAAAATTATTATATTTTTACTCTTAAAACAAGAAATAATAACATAAATACATGTGCTTTAACCAATGTAAAAAATTCAAACACATATATAAGAAGTTAAAAGATGGAAGATCAATGATCACTAATTAGGTGTAAGAACCCAAATTATTAATAAATAAAATTTATTTTTTTCTATTTATTATTTTGAAATAGTAAGGGTTGATTTGATTAATGTGGATAGTTATGGGTAAAATACATAAATATTTCGAATAAGCAAGTGGTTATAAAATATTCATTATTCAGGAGAATATTAGTTTGGTCGTGGAATATTAAATAATTGTCGAGGAATATTAAATGCATTGACGTTACTTGATCTTTTCTTGGCCCCATAATGGAAAGCGATTGGATGAAGAAAGCGAAAAATATAAGTTGTTTATAAATACTTGGCGTAGTTATTTACAATTATCTTGTTGGAATACACGGTGGTTAAAACACACTAATACACGTTGTTGAACAAGAAGACACGATATTGCACCAATTATTGATTCTTACGTAAGAAGACATTACTCAATAATTATTACGATAATTAATTATTCAAGATTTTATTTTATTGATTCAATAATTCTTGCATTGATATTTTATATTCTTTGTTGTTTCAATAAATTGTCAATTACATGACATTTTTCATTATCGAAGCAATAATTCATATTATCCGAATAATATTATTAGAAAATATTATTGGCAATGTCTAGAAAGTTACACATACAAGGAGAGGTTTGGTCACCTAATTTCGCGCCAAGAAGGAGAAATCTTTATTGAAAGCCCCTCTTTCCGGAGCTACACAGTTGCCGAAAGATTGTGATTCTGTAATATTATTTGTGAATAATTAATTATTGATTTATATGATGAGAAAATATTGATTTTATGTGGATATAGATGGAGAAAATTTTTAAAATGACAATTGTTGAAAATTAATATTTTATCTTTTTACGATAAAATAATTCATTTAAATATATTATTTTAATAATATATTAACGGTGATATTTTTATAATGAATGTGGGATATATGAGTATATGAGGATGAAGAGTATTTTTGTGGCATTAAATGTTTAACACATATTTTGTGTGTTGGTGGACACAATTATTAATAGAAATTTGATTATAGCACGTAAAATCGCTTCTGGTTTATGGATTTCGATCAATTTCATTTGGAATTTGGAAAAACTTTCTTCCGCAAAGTTGTAGAGAATTGAATTTCCTATAAAAACTCATGAGATTTGAATTTTCTGATAAAAGGGCTATTTATTATGAATTATTGAAGTTCAAGTTCAAATAATTGATTTTGGAAGTTTTAATTGTTTTAATTAACAAAAACGTTTTTTGTGTTTGGTTAGCCTCATTAAACACATGCAAGTTGTTGAATTTAGATGGTTCTAGGTGCGTAGACAAATTTGTATATATATATTATTATTATATTAAATTTTCTACTTTTGGTGTTTCTAGCGATTTTCCTATAAATAGGGTGCTTGGGTTAGAATTGAAAATCACATTTAAATGAAGTTTTTCTCTCTATATTATCGGCGTATTCTTGTGAGTGTTTTGAGTATACTTTGAGTATTGCTATCTGGTAAAAGTTCAAGTCATAGCCTTTATATTGATTGTTTAGATTAAATCTTGATCTTTCGAGGTAAGAGATGTTATTTTATTCGAAAATGATATTATTTCTTCAATATCATTACGCCGAAATATTGGTTGGAAATTTTATCAAATTTGGAACTTTTTCATGTCGGGGTTACTTATTCATGAGTTCTTATTCACGAGTTCTTATTCACGAGTACTATTCACGAAGCGTGATGATATTTTTTGTGAAATTTCTATCTTTTGGTGTGAGATTCTTATTCACGATATCGACATTATTCACGATATCTGAAGACTATTCACGAATCACGACACTATTCAATAGAAAAATGAAATTTCTTCTTTTTATCCAAAATATCTATTATGGATACTAGCTTTGATTGTATCCATGTTTTGATCATTCTTGAATTTTACTCTACTCTGATTACTTGTGAAGTATTTTTGAACTTGGATTGTTTAAAAAATACGAATCCTTAATATTTGTTCTTTTGTTTCAATTGGATTCATTTCCTTTAAAATATTTTACATCATCCTCGGTCTTAAATGATGATATTCTTTGAATATCTTTGGCTGTAGTGTAAAGATGAGCAGTGTTGAGATGAATATAATGATCGATTAATATCTTTGGCCCATAGTGCAAAGATGAGCAGTGTTTAGATGAACATGATTAATCGATGAATATCTTTGGCACTGTAGTGCAAAGATGAATATTTGATTCCGATATATATTGATTGATGTTACTGAGGATAGAATATCGACGATGAACTTTTAAATTCATATATAGAAGATAGTAGTTTGTATTCTCCACTTAACTCTTCTAATGAATTAGTATTTCATTGCGAAGATTAATTTAAACCCGGTTTATCTATTATATTCTATTAGATTTTTTCTGTTGGAGACTAACGATAATTTGTTGTATATTATCTTAGTCATAATATTCTTTCTCGGGCTAGTTGAGCTCACCCTTTTCCTTGTTGTTCCATTTTTTCTTCTCGGGAGGCGAGAATGTAGCGAGTACTTAGTCTGGGTATGGAATGAAGGTTCAGTAGAGAGTTGTTTAGTAGTCCTCACCATTTTGTAAAATAATGTATCAATAATTATGATGGGGATTTATTTGCATGTGGATATTGTCTCAGATGGCAATATCTCGTATTTAAACTCACAGTTTATATGTTGTAATAATAAAGTTGTAGTTATTTCGCATCATGTATTTGGCGACTCAGAATGGGTTGGATGGAATGGACCTATTTTGGGGGCGCCACGGTTGGTATCGAGCTTAGGGATATGATCTGGCGGAGATCGGGGAATAGAACTAGGAGGGAGAGAAGAGTAAATCCTTGTTAGTGTGTCCTACCTAAGCTTATTTGTTAGTTGGTCAAGTATATAGGGATAGTATGTGATATATTGATTTCCTTAATTAACCCTTGTTTTATGACGATGATTTGAGATGTCGATTGAGAATATTAACAAATGGAGTAAATGAGACCGTGGAGATGCTGCATACTTACCAACGAGGGAAGCGTGCAACAGTTGGCAATGTACCTCGTATGAACAATACCACCGGCGAGATGATGAACGAGGGATGTTTAGAAGCTTTTTGCGGTTCATGCAAAATCGAACGAGGGAGACTCGTGTTCAAAATCTGAGGAGGAAATGATAGCAATTCATGGGTGGTCATGACCAAGCGATTCAAAGAGTTAGGACCACGAGTGCAGGGGAAAGCGGATCCGATTAAAGGCGAGACGTGGGTCAAACAAATTACCAAGATATTCGATGTCTTGGGATGCGGAGGAACAGAAAGTTCCATTCGCTACTTTTATGTTCCGTGAACGAGGCAGATTATTGGTAGAAATCATGAAGCGCATCCATCCATTTTACCTTTCGGCATATGTCGTGGGAGACATTTCAGAAGCAGTTCAATGACAAGTACTTCCACGAAAGTATTCGTATATGAAGGAAGTGGAGTTTATTAGACGGAGGAGAATAACATGGCGGTGTCCCAAAGACGAGGTAAGTTCGCGGAGTTATCCAGATTTGCACCTCATTTGGTGGAGAATGAGGAACGTATGACGCGGATGTTTCGAGAGGTTTGAAACCCAAGATACGCCTATATCTCATTTCTTATAAATTTTTCTCTATTCGGATGTTGTCAGCGGGGCTCAATTGTTAGGCGAGATAACAAGACGCTCAACCGAGGAACCATAACCGAGGATCATCTCAAGATAGCGATCATCGGAATAACGATAACTAGCGGAGAAAGAAGAAATACGGACAAAGCGGTAACCACTCTGGTGGTAATCGTGGCCATGAAAATAGAAGAAGCGAGTCGGGAGGAGATTTTAAAAGAGGAGATTCAACAACGACCATGTGAAGACGTCGCCCGGAAGAATTGGTTCCAAGGAGGGAAAGACCACCGGTCGATATGTTACAAAATGCGGAAAGAGGGACATATCACCCCAAACCGCCACAACAGTTTAAGGTATGCTATAATTGTGGAAAAAAGAAGGACATATCGCTTTCGAGATTATGCGGTATCGAAAACCAGATCCAGTAGGAATGGTGACTCAAAAGGATGTCCCGTAAAAGTCAAAGTCAACGATTCTCGAAAGAGCGTTTGTCGTGATCGGTCAAAATGCGAGGAACCCGAACGGTTTAACGGGTTAGTTAATTATAAATTCTTGCGAAGTTTATACCTTACTAGATACCGGTTCTACCCATTCTTTTATCTCTCTTTCTTTGCGCTCAACGTTTGAACTTGACTACGGAGAAATTAGACTTTGACCTATTTATGGAGACTCGTTAGGAGAAACTTTCATTACATCCGTTGTTTAGAAATCTTGCTTGATTCAGTTGGTACTATCACATTACCGTTAACCTTATTTCTATTGAGATATTTGCTTTTGATGTGATTTTAAGGTTAACTACTCATCACGCCGAAATTGATTACTTACGTAATGTTGTTAGTTTTCATATTCCTAAGCAACACTGTTATTCAATTCAAGCAATCAAACCATTGTAGTCAAACATTTTCATATCAAGCCATGAAGTCATTCGTTTATTATGGATGTCAAGTTTTATTAGTCCATGTTATGGATTTGAATAAAGACACGTCGATTTGAATAATATTCTGTTGTTATTGATTTTTCGACGTATTTCTGAAGAATTTCTTGGTTTACTCCCAAAAGATCGATATTAAATTTTGTATCGACTTTGAACCCAGACAAAACTCATTTCTAAAATCTCATATCGAATGGCTCTATTGAACTTGTGGAGTTAAAAATTCAATTATAGAATTTGGTACTGAGCCTTTATCCGGTGACTTCCTTTGTGGAATGCACGAAAGCCGAGACTCTCGTAGGGGACACCATATTTGTGCGATAGTAAAGCGATAGGTGTCATTATCACGTCTTATCCAAGGTTGGGATATGAGTCACGATTGAGAACAACCTAAGTCGGTAATAGAAATACGTAGCTTTCAGGCTTAGTTGGTTATTATCGGAGATTCGTTGAAGGATATTCTCAAATCGCTATTCCATTAACGCAGCTGACTCGTAGAGATACAAAATTCGAATGGAGCAAGGAATGTGGGAGGAGCCTCGAAGAACTCAAGAGGAGACTCATTTCAAAGACACATGTTCGACCATGCCATCCTGGAAAAGCTTTAACGTGGTAGGCGGCGTGTTAAGTAGAAGATCGTATACAAGCACTGAGTACGATATTGTCAAAGACTCATTTCGTATAATTTACAAATAATAGAGATGGAGATGAAAACTCTAAGTACCCACGTGATGATATACGAGTATAATCGACTTTTTGATCACTAATTAATACTATAAGTTACTGCATGTGACTTCAGCTATCTAAATTATGTTACTGGGTTAATTGTAACTTACATTACGTGATTTGATGTAGTAATGATCATGAGACGGACGTACAATTAATTAAGTGATGATAATCATGCAAGACCGAAATTAAGTGTAACTGCTTAAGGAAATATTGTAGTAGTGATTCTCACGACAAAATTTCATGATTCCTTCCAAAATTTCAGTTTCTAATTAACAACTTCTTACTTTATGGTGTACACTATATATGAATTAAGTCAACAAGAAAAATGGCATGCCGCCAGTGTTGAATAAATTATACAGGAACGTGTTATTGCATAGAATAAATAGAATCAATTAATCATAATATTAAGTACTTACATGAATTGAGAGAAGTCATCTTGTATGTATCACGCCTCCGCTGCGCTCAAGAGTGAAGGTCTTCAATTGTCTCTCTTAATCTTAAGATGGATGTATAGGTGTGTATATAAAATTCTTGAGACGACAACTGGGACCAAACCCTAACTGTTTTATTTATATAATAACTAAGGGTCAAAATCGTCCATCAAGATTATGAAACCCTAGGGTCCATTATGCCAAATACTATTAGGAATATTATTTATAGGCCACATAATTAATTACCAAACCCATAAATAAAGTGATTAAATTAATACAATATGTAAGCCCAATAATTACATAAATAGTAGAGGCCACATAAGGAATAAAATATTCCAACATTCTCCCACTTGGCCAAAATACTATTTATATACAAAACATAACACTTACAACCATTAATTTGGCCAAGTATTAATTTAATATCTACATCTTGTTCAAATAAAAATAGTGTGACGCCCCCAAAATTAGGTATACGTCACCCATCTTGGGTCGCCACTTACATGGTACATAAATTCAAATACAACTTACTAATATAAGCGTGGTGTACAATCGACATAAAGCGTGAGTTTGAATACAAATATTGTCTACTAGATATTATACAAACTCAAAAGGAGTCCTCATTACAACTATTATCACACTATTTCACGAATAGTGAGGACTACTAATGCTATCCTACGGACCATTACTCCGTTCCCAGGCTCGTCCGGTATGTTCTCATTTCACGAAGAAACAGTGAAAGAAAGGGTGAGCTCAACTAGCCCAAAGAAGAAATATTATGACTAAGATAATGCGAGAATAAATTATCATTAGCCTTCAACGATGTTAAAGCGATAAAATACAATGAGACAACCGGTTTAAGCTGCGGTGAATATGCGATCCATTAAAAGAGTCAAGTAGAGAATAAAATCTACTATCTTTTAGGTTTTAAAAGGTTTTCATCAATTTTTATCATTTGAAACTCGACAATAAATAAACCACCACATCTAATCATCCCGCGTACCACGGTCAAGGATTTTCATCAAATTATCAATGGTCATGACTATCTTAGAATCACCCTGGTCATAATTATACCAAAATTATCCATCATTGCATTATAGAGCCAATTGAGGACTTTTATCACATCATTTATAACAAGCCGTGATTATACCGAATGATCCACGGTCGTCATAATCATACTAAGTTCATCTATGCACGTAAGCCAAAGATAACATAATATATCATGAGGATGATGACAATGACATAATAATTCAATAAAACAAGTTCAAGAATTATTTTATCCGAGAATTAATAACGTCCAAATTGTCAACAAATCTTTGTTTTGTAGAGTAAAATTCAAGAATGATCGGGAAGAATATTTCCATGAAAAGATCTTTAGATGAAACGCAAATATCAAGGATATTCTACTAATTTCATGGAGTATAAGTCAAAGTTTTAACCAATTTGGGTATAATAAAGAATGGAATAACAAAAGAAATCACCGTGCATGCGGTACTTGCATAGGCGAGTTATTCAACAAGAATAATAATAACGGAACGGTCGGTGAAATTCACAATGCAAGCAGGATGATCCAATGAGAATAATAAATCTTTGAATAATAAACAATGGAACCGGTCGGTGTAAAACACACGACGAGGATATTCAACGGAGTAATAATAAATGCGGAATAATAAGCAATGGAACCGGTCCGGTGTAAAAACACACGCATGAGGATATTCCAAGCGTAATAATAAAGAATGGAATAATGAAGAAGATCACCAAGTATAGGGGATTCAGCGTATCTGAGTTATTCAATGAGAATAAATAAGGATGGAATAACATAAGGATTTCACCAAGTATTGGGTACGCCAGCATATCTGAAGTTATGTATAGGGTATACCACTTTTACGGAGTTATTCAGCGGAAGAATAATGAATGGAATAACGGAGGATTTCACCAAGTATAGGGTATGTGGCGTGATACAAAGTTATTCAATGAGAATAATAAAGAATGGAATAAGCGAAGTTCTCTTCATGTGAATACAAACGAATAATATCCCTTACTGTACAACAAATAATACCCCCTACTTAGTAAAAGACCTTTGGATATCAAAGTAGTGAAGTACCAAAATACTCTTTTTCTTTCTCTCTATAGATTTTTCTATATAGCTTCTCTCTATAATTTCTCTCTACAGAGTTTCAGGTGAATTAAGTAAGAAAATAATAATGAAGAATGAGCTTATTTATAGGAAAATAGAATGCATAGTAATTAATCCATGAGCGGTCCAGATTGATTACTTTAATCGACGGTCCATATTTAAAGAAAAATCTTTTAAATAAAATATAATATATTCTATTTATATAAAAACATTTTACTATGCAAACACTATGCAACACTATCGCAAAACACTATGCAACACTATGCATAATAAAATATAATATATTCTATTTATAGAATAACTTTAATAAAGTATTACATTTTATATAAAAGATGTTTACATTTTATTACGTTAATAATCTGAATAAAACAAAAGCGTCATTATCATTATAATAATTCATATTATTAATCGTGATAATGGAATCAAAGTGAGTGACTTCTCACATAAGCATCGATAATCAATACCGTGTGTCTTCTTATGCAACCACCGTATTCATCGTACTTTTTACAACCAGAGTAGTTCAACAAAGATCGGCGGTAAAACTTCCGTCGTTATTTCAATAAAATATTTTTGTCGTTTTCTCGATCAAACAATAATTACATTAATAGGGGTCCACTAATGATTGAGTAGTTATACGAATATTCCCTGCTAAACCGAATATTCCCCGACCAATCGAATATAATATAACCACTTGCATACTTTGCAAAATTTATAAATACTACCCACAACTATAATATTATCTCAAATTCACACCATAATATTAAAATTTTTTCGACAAAATTTAAATCTTTATTGATAAAATCTGGGTCTCACAATCTCCCTCCTTATGGAATTTTGCCCTCGAAATTAGAAGTGCGATACACGGTATGATAAAGAGGTGAGGATACCTTGAATACCTTTATCGTTGAAAATATTAAATTCATCTTTGCAATCCGGCAAAGATATTCATTAACAATTCATCTTTTACTACAAAGCTAAAGATATACAAACCGTAAAACCAATAATCTTGAGACGCTTGACTTAATAGTATCACGACCACGAATTATCCATGCACCATCGCCAAGGATATTCGTGTTTTCAATCTGATCATGATTATTAAAGAATAATCCTTGGTCATAATCATACCAAGTCTATCAATGTATTACTACCCAAAGATGACTTTTACCACATCCATGAATTAATATTTCATTCTTTGAGACTCATTTCGATAATTAATCCATATCATCGAATCATCCCCGCACTACTGGCCCGAGGATATTCATTAGTATCACGACCACGAATTATCCATGCACACTACGACCAAAGATAATCGTGTATTCATTAGTATCACGACCACAAATTATCCATGCACTACTACCAAAGATAATCGTGTATTCATTAGTATCACGACCACAAATTATCCATGCACTTGACTACCAAAGATAATCGTGTATTCATTAGTATCACGACCACAAATTATCCAAGCACTACTACCAAAGATAATCGTGTATTCATTAAGTATCACGACCACAAATTATCCATGCACTACTACCAAAGATAATTGTGTATTCATTAGTATCACGACCACAAATTATCTATGCATTACGGCTAAAGATAATTGTGTATTCATTAGTATCACGACCACAAATTATCCATGCACTACGGACAAAGATAATCGTGTATTCATTAGTATCACGACCACGAATTATCCATGCACTACTGACCAAAGATAATCGTGTATTCATTAGTATCACGACCATGAATTATCCATACTACTGACCAAAGATAATTGTGTATTCATTAGTATCACGACCATAAATTATCCATGCACTACTACCAAAGATAATTGTGTATTCATTAGTATCACGACCACAAATTATCCATGCACTACTACCAAAGATAAGCGTGTATTCATTAGTATCACGACCACAAATTATCCATGCACTTACGGCTAAAGATAATCGTGTATTCAATTACGGTTATGATTATACCGAACAATCCTCAGTCATAATCATACCAAGTCCATCTATCTACACTACTGAAGCCACGAGATGACTTTCAACATAATATAAACATGAGGATAATGATATAAAGAATCAATCAAATGAGATAAAGGATAAATATTAAACATTTATAATATAATTTATCCAGATTCAAGAATATCCCCATGTTATCAATCACTTAATAATCTCATAATCTAATATCATTAATATTATAACAATATTTTAATCACTTCTTTAATTTATAAACAATTTATCTCAATTGTTTACGCTTTACCATATAATGCATTTAATCATTCAAAAATGCCATACTCATAAGATATCATCACCAATTATCAAATCCCTCAAAAATATGCATATATACTCTATATATAGGATTCTCAGCCATAAAATCCTATTTTCAACTTTTGTTACTTCACATAACATATTTAACTCATATGTTAGAACTAAACTATTTTCATGAAAAATACCAAATCAGTCCCAAAATATTTCTTTTCTGGGATTTAGCATAATATAGTCCCATGATGAAAATATATTTTTCTCGAATTTTTAAAATTCATTTACTATTTTTCAAAAATCAATTTCTAATTAATTCCTTAAAAAATTAGCTACCTCAAGTTTAACTCCAAAATTCCCAAATCTTGGAAGGACCTTACACATGTTAACGTGAGCTTCAGTTTAAATTTCATGGTCATCTGAGTTATAGAACTCGGTTATAGCGTTTTTCGTCGGAAAAACCTAAATATTGAAATAGTCATAACTTGCTCATTTTAAGTCAGAATGAGCTCATTTTTGGACAGGAGGTACTTTATACCATATACCTTCATGTCCCAAAAGACCTGAATTTTTCTCATAATTTAAGTGGCCGAAACAGCCCCTCTAAAATCATGGCAGCAGCTTTTTCGGTTTTTTTGCAGCTTTGCACTCCTTTGCTAAAATCAGTCCACACAAAAATCTACAACACCTTTTTCAGTAATTCCACTTGGATTAGTTAGGTAACTCATAGATCTAACTCTAGGACTTGAGCACACTCAAAAATTCAAAATATAATAGGAGATATGGTCAATTGAATTTCGTGTTACGTTTTTACCAAAATCTGATTTTTCAACCCTTTGTGATTTCTAAGAAACTTTAATGTTTTCACATACTAACCAACATAACTCATTATAACACTTACTAATACCACGTATACCCATGATTTTCATTAGTCCAATGCTTTTATTATGACTTTCATCATAATCCACGTAAAATGATCCTTTTAGTTGAAGAAATATTTGAGGGTTTAAGAAATGAGTTTTGTCTTTGGGGTCAATACAAAATTCGATTTCACGCGCTCTAAGTAGGCTAAGAAGTCTTCATGAATACGCCAGAAATTTATTAATAATAGAAATATCATTCAAAACTGTGACTCTCATCCAAGACTTGGATAAGACGTCACATTGATACCAACTGTGACTTTATCCTTAACTTTCGGATAGCACCTCACAATGATACCTATCAACTTGCCATCTTGATCACGACGTCGCCTCTGAAAGTCGGCGGCGGTGCATTCCACACAAGAAAGTTAACAACGAAAGGATCGGGCTCTTTACTTATGGCTCGATATAACTTGGTGATTAACTTTAGGATTTGGTTACTTTGAATTTGTATAATAGGTTGGTTAGGAATATGAAAGCTAACAACCTTACAAAAAAGAATAATGAGTAGTTAATCAATCGTTTTAAAAATTACCTCAAAGGCAAGTATTTTCAAAGAGATAAGATCGACGGTGTAGCGTGAAAGTGTTTATTTGAAACAACAAGATTAATAAGCGATGGAGGTAACGAAGGTTTCTCCCAACGAAGTTTCGATAGATAAATCAAAGTCTAATTTCTCCGAGTCAAATTTAAGCGTTGAACGCAAGAAAGAGAGATAAAATAATGGGTAGAAACCGGTGCCTTATAAGGTATAGACTTCACAATTTATAATTAACTAACGTGCTAACTTCGTTCGGTTTACTCGCTTTTTGAGAAGTCATGAAAAATGCACTTCTTAAAACCAACGACTTTGTTTTGTCCATATCCACCTTTGGTGCCACCGTCTCAAAGCTAGACTTGACTTTGGTGCACAACAAAATTGAGCTAAATGACCTTCTCTTCTTGCAATTTCACTTCTATTATCTTTGCCTTGATTACCACCGAAGTGGTTACCATTCTTAGCATGATAATTTCCCCACGATGGTTATCATTGTTACGATAGCCGTTGCCACCGATGATGATTATTATCGTGTTGTTGGTCGTTACCTTTTGTTTGAAATTTGAATCAACACACTCATGTGCTTCATTGCTTATCTCAGCATTTTCAAATGTCATTCTCAAACACTGTCACAAAACAAGGGTTAATTAACATATCACCGATTATCCCTATGCTCTAACCGACCAATTAAATACCAAATAAATTTAGGTAGGTCATACTAGCGAAGAATTCCCAATCTCTCCCCTCCTAGTTCTTATCTCACATCTCACCAAGGATCATATCCTAAGCTCGATACCAACTGTGGACGCCCCAAAATTAGGTATCGTCTACCCATCTTGGGTCGCCACTTACATGGTACATAAATTCAAATACAACTTACTAATATAAGCGTAGGTGTACAATCTGACATAAAGCGTGAGTTTGAATACAAATATTGTCTACTAGATATTATACAAACTCAAAAAGTCCTCATTACAACTATTATCACACTATTTCGCGAGAATAGTGAGGACTACTAATGCTATCCTCGGACCATTACTCCATTCCCGACTCGTCCCATTTATATGTTCTCATTTCTTGAAGAGAACGGTGAAAGAAAGGGTGAGCTCAACTAGCCCAGTAAGAAATATTATGACTAAGATAATGCAGAATAAATTATCATTAGCCTTCAACAGTGTTAAAGCGATAAAATACAATAAACAACCGGTTTAAGCTCTGCGTGAATATGTAATCCATTAAAAGAGTCAAGTAGAGAATAAAATCTACTATCTTTTAGGTTTTAAAGGTTTTCATCAATTTTTATCGGCTGAAACTCGATTTTAATAAATAAACCACCACATCTAATCATCCACGTGCCACGGTCAAGGATTTTCATCAAATTATCAATGGTCATGACTATCTTAGAATCACCCCAATTGGTCATAATTATACCAAAAATTATCCATCATCGCATTACAGAGCCACCTTTGAGGACTTTTATCACATCATTTATAACAAGCCGTGATTATTATAGAATGATCCACGGTCATAATCATACTAAGTTCATCTATGCACGTAAAGCCAAAGATAACATAATATATCATGAGGATGATGACAATGACATAATAATTCAATAAAACAAGTTCAAGAATTATTTTATCCGGGAATTAATAACGTCCAAATTGTCAACAAGATCTTTGTTTTGTAGAGTAAAATTCAAGAATGATCGGAAGAATATTTCCATGAAAAGATCTTTAGATGAAACGCAAATATCAAGGATATTCTACTAATTTCATGGAGTATAGAAGTCAAAGTTTTAACCAATTTGGGTATAATAAAGAATGGAATAACAAAAGAAATCACCACGTGCATGCGATGCCGACAGACGAGTTATTCCAATGAAGAATAATAATAACGGAACGGTCGGTGAAATTCACAAGCGATGGGATGATCCAACAGAGAATAATAAATTTGAATAATAAACAATGGAAACCAGTCGGTGTAAAACACGATGCAGGATATTCCAATGAGAATAATAAATGCGGAATAATAAACAATGGAACCCGGTTAAGGTGTAAAACACATGAGCAGGATATTCCAATAGAATAATAAAGAATGGAATAATGAGAAGAAGATCACCAAGTATAGGGGATTCAGCGTATCTGAGTTATTCAACAATGTAATAAATAAGGATGGAATAACATAAGGATTTCACCAAGTATTGGGTGTCTGCGCATATCTCAAAGTTATGTATAGGGTATACCACTTTTACTGAGTTATTCCAATGTAAGAATAATGAATGGAATAACGGAGGATTTCACCAAGTATAGGGTGTCTGGCGTATAAAGTTATTCTAATGAGAATAATAAAGAATGGAATAAGCTGAAGTTCTCTTCATGAATACAAACGAATAATATCCCTTACGGGTACAACAAATAATACCCACTACCGTAAAAGACACTTTGGATATCAAAGTAGTGAAGTACCAAAATACTCTTTTTTCTTT
Source organism: Panax quinquefolius (assembly GCA_020205615.1). Lineage (NCBI taxonomy): Eukaryota > Viridiplantae > Streptophyta > Magnoliopsida > Apiales > Araliaceae > Panax > Panax quinquefolius. The sequence goes on along the minus strand of CM035171.1, from coordinate 127,004,712 downwards.
CTCTCTATAGATTTTCTCTATATAGCTTCTCTCTATAATTTCTCTCAGAGTTTAGGTGAATTTAAGAAAAAAATAATGAAGGAATGAGCTTATTTATAGGAAAATAGAATGCATAGTAATTAATCCATGAACGGTCCAGATTGATTACTTTAATCGACGGTCCATATTTAAAGAAAAATCTTTTAAATAAAATATAATATATTCTATTTATATAAAAACATTTTACTATGCAAACACTACGCAACACTACTTAAAACACTGCATGCAACACTATGCATAATAAAATATAATATATTCTATTTATAGAATAACTTTAATAAAGTATTCATTTTATATAAAAGATGTTTACATTTTATTACGTTAATAATACGAATAAAACAAAACGTCATTATCGCTATAATAATTCATATTATTAATCGACAATAATGGAATCAAACCGAGTGACTTCTCACATAAGCATCAATAATCAATACTGCAGTGTCTTCTTATGCAACCACACGTATTCATCGTACTTTTTTACAAACCGAGTAGTTCAACATATCAAGCAGTAAAACTTCCGTCGTTATTTCAATAAAATATTTTTGTCGTTTTCTCAATCCGACAATAATTACATTGTGGGGTCCACTAATGATTGAGTAGTTATCTAATATTCCCCGCTAAACCTAATATTCCCAGAACCAATCGAATATAATATAACCACTTGCATACTTTGCAAAATTTATAAATACTACCCACAACTATAATATTATCTCAAATTCACACCATAATATTAAAAATTATTTCGACAAAATTTAAATCTTTATTGATAAAATCTGGGGTCTCACAAATAGCAATGCGAATTAATACAATCTTTGTGTCACTATTAACACAAGATCCCCATTAGTTACACAATTAGTACTTTTATTAAAACAAAGATTAACATTAAGCATAACAAGTATGAATAGAGTTTAGAATAGCAAACCATAAACATAATGTGAAGCTCAAAACAACGAGCTCAAAATTGTTGTCTTACATTAAAATAACTTACTAACTAAGACTACCAGTTAAATCCATGCCGGCAACATGCTCTAAAAGGAGCTTGGGTGGTAAGCCTTTCGTAAGTGGATCCGCTATTGTGACGCCCCCAAAATAGGTATACATCACCCATTCTGAGTTGTCAATACATGGTACAGAAACAACTACAACTTTATTATTACAACAAGAAAGCTGTGAGTTTGAATACAAATATTATCTTCTGACAATATCCATACTCAAATAAATCCTCATCACATTTATTGATACATTAATTTACAAAATGGTGAGGACTACTAAACAACTTTCTCTAAAACCTTCATTCCATACCCAGGCTCGTACTCATTATATTCTCGCCTCCCGAGAAAAATGGAACAAAAAAGAAAAGGGTGAGCTCAACTAGCCCGATAAAGAATATTATGACTAAGATAATATACAACAAATTATCGTTAGTCTTCAACAGGAAAAATCTAATAGAATACAATAGACAACAAATTTTAAATCAATATTCGCAATGAAAATAATAATTCATTAGAAGAGTTAAGTAGAGAATGCAAACTACTATCTTCTATGTATGAATTTATAAGTTCATCGTCTATCTTTTATCCTCGTAACATCAATCAATATACATACGGAATCAAATATTCATCTTTTTGCACTCTGTGCCAAAGATATTCATCGATTAAGTCGTGTTCATCTAAACACTGTTCATCTTTGCACTACTACCAAAGATATTCTTGAAATCATTCATCTTTGCACTCTGGCCAAAGATATTCCGTAATATCATCATTTAAGGCTGAAGATGATGAAAAATATTTTTAAAGAAACGAATCCAGTGAAACAAAATGACAAGGATTAAGGATTAAGGATTCGTACTTGGTTTTATCCACGTCAAAAAAATACCTCAAAAATAGTCATAGTGGTGTAAAATTCAAGAATGATCAAAACATGGATACAATCAAAGCTAGTATCGAGAATAGATATTTTGGAAAAAAGAAGAAATTTTATTTTTAAATTGAATAGTCTAGAGTATCGTGAATAGTAACTCAGACACCAAAAGATAAAAATTCCACAAAAAAAACATCTTCACGCTTAATTGAATAGTACCGTGAATAAGTAACTTCGTGAATAGTAACTCATGAATAGTAACTTCGTGAATAGTAACTAACTCATGAATAGTAACCCCGACATAAAAAGTTCCAAATTTGATAAAAAGTTTCAACCAATATTTCAAAGATAATGATATTGAAGAAATAATATCATTTGAGAAGAAAATAACATCCCTTACCTCGAAAGATCAAGATCTTCTAAATTTAAACACAGGATATAGGCTATGACTTGGACTTGCACCGTATAGCAATACTCAAAGTATACTCAAAATACTCACAAGAATAAACCGATAATATAGAGAGAAAACTTCAGATTTACGGTGTGATTTTCAATTTAACCCAAGCACCTATTTATAGGAAATTCTTAGAACACCAAAGCAGAAAATTTAATAAAATATTAATATATATATTATAATTTCCTACGCACACTTTCTAAGATTCAAATTATCAGCCAAACAAATGGTCCCCCTCACCAAAATCAATAAAAATGTTTTTCTTAATAAAATTAATAAAAACTCCCAAAAATCAATTATTCGAGAATTTGAACATCAATAATTCATAATAAATAGCCCTTTTATCAGAAAATTCGAATCTCGCGAGTTTTTATAGGAAATTCAATTTCTACAACTTTGCAGAAGAAAGTTTTCCAAATTCCAAACAGAAATTGAAAGAAATCCACAAACAGGCGATTTTCAAAGTGTTATAATCAAATTTCAATCAATAAATGGGGTCCACCGACTTGTTTAACATGTTTTAAACATTTATTGCAACAAAAATACTCTTCCTCCTCAGATACTCATATATCCCACATTCGTTGTAAAAATATCACCATTATTATATTATTAAAATATAATATAATACATTATCTTATCGAGAAAAAGATAAAATTTCAATTTTCAATAATTGTCACATTAAAATTTTTCTCCATCTATATCCACATAAAATCAATATTTTCCTCATCATATGAATCAATAATTAATTATTCACAAATAATATTACGAGAATCACAATATTGACAACCAGCAGGTTCAAGAAAGAGGGGGCTTTCAATAAGAATTTCTTAACTACATGGCGCGCAATTAGGTGACCAAACCTCTCCTTAGCGAGCGAACTTTCTAGACATTGCCAATAATGTTATCTAATAATATTATTCAGGATAATATGAATTATTGCTTTGATAATGAAAAATATTGTGTAATGACAATTATTGAAATAATGAGAATATAAAATATCAACGCAAAGAATTATTAACTCAATAAAAATCTTTGAAGAATAATCTTTGTAACCATTATTGAGTAGTGCATTCTCACGTAAGAATCAATAATTGGTGCAATACCGGTATCTTCTTGTGTTTTAACCACCGAAGTATTTTAACGAAGATAATCTGTGAATAACTACGTAGATTATTTTTAACCAACTTATATTTGTCGTTTTCTTCATCCAATCGCTTTCAGTTATGGGGCCCACACATGGTCGTGTAGTCGCATACGAATATTCCCGATAAGTACGAATATTCCACGACCAAACGAATATTCTCCAAACAACAATGAATATTTTATAACCACTTGCTTATTTTAAAATATTTGTGTATTTTACCCCTAACTATCCACATTAATCAAATCAACCCTTACTATTTCAAAATAATAAATAGAAAATTAAATTTCATTAAGAATAAGTTGGGGTCTTACAACCTCCCCTCCTTATGAAATTTCGTCCTCAAAATTGTGTCGTCACGTGCACTGGTGTTTGAAAAGGTGAGGATACCTCGCTTTCATTTCGTTTCCAATTCCGTGTCATTTCTCTATATAGCATGATTCCTCCACAAAACTTTAACTTGTGGTATGACCTTTCTTGGCGTAGGACATGCTCCTTCCTATCCAAGATCTTAATTGGTACCTCCTCACACGTTAAGTCTTCTTTATTTCGTCCGTTCTAACTCTATAACGTGGTTCGGGTCTTTCACATATTTACGAAGTACGAGATATGTGAAACACATTATGAACACGAGACATACTTTGAGGTAACGCAAGTCTATATAGGCTACATTTCCTACTCGGTCAAGAATTTGAAATGGACCAATAAATCGTGGATTGAGCTTTCTCTCTTCCCAAATCTTGTAACTCCTTCCATGGAGCAACTCGCAACAATACATGATCCCCCACACTAAATTCCACGTCCTTTCGATGAAGATCCGCATAACTCTTTTGTCGATCTTGTGCCGTTTGTATATCGTTTGTCGAATCATTTGGATCTTTTCGGTAGTCATACGTACTTAACTCGGGTCCCAACAATGTTGCTTCACCCACCTCATCCCAACATATTGGAAACGACATTTTCGTCCATATAATGCTTGAATGGAGCCACACCTATACTTTGCTTGATAAGCTATTGTTGTAGGAGAATTCCACCAATGGTAAATACTTATCCCAACTACCCTTGAAGTCTCAGGACACAGAGTCTTAATAGATCTTCAAGAGTTTGAATAGTCCTCTCTCGATTGTCCGTCTGGTTTTGGGGATGGTATGTCGAACTAAATCGCAAATCCGTGCCCATAGCTTTTTGCAAGCTAACCCAAAATCTTGAAGTGAATCTTGGGGCACGATCCGAAACTATGGATCTTGGCATGCCATGCAACCTCATAATCTCATTCACGACATACTAGCAAGGCGTTCGAGGAATAAGTCTCCGTGTCGGCAAGAAAATGAAGCAGACTTGGTTAATCTATCAACAATAACCCAAATAGCATTGATGCCTTGAGAAACCGTAGGAAGACCCGTAACGAAATCCATGGTAATGTGTTCCCACTTCCATTTCGAGAATCTCAAGTGGTTATGACGGACCCTTAGGTACAAGATCTCTCGCTTTACACGTTTGACAAGTTAAACACATTGAGATAAACTTTGCAATCTCTCTCTTCATATTGTTCCACCAAAATGTATGTCAAGATCACGATACATTTTAGTACTTCGAGGATGGATTGCAAAAATGGTGTATGTGTGCCTCCATCATAATCTTGTACTTCAAATCGAGTCGTTAGGAACACAAAGTCTAGAGTGGACTCAAGTATTCCTTCTTCATCAATTCTCGCTTAGGAATAGCTCCTTCTTGTACTTTCTTCTTCATACGCATCACTCGAATTCGGTGGCTCGAGCAAGCAACCTTAACTTTTTCTATTAAAGTTGGCTCTGTCGTATACTTGACATCATCGCACTCGTTCGCATATGATCTTCTACTTAACGCGTCACCTACCACGTTCGCTTTTTCGAGGATGGTATTGAATAGTGTGGTCGTAGTCTTTCAATAGCTCGAGCCAGCGTCATTGTAGCGTGTTGAGTTCTTTTGAGTGAAGAAATATTTAAGGCTTTTATGGTGCGAATATATCTCCACTTTCTCCCCATATAGATAGTGCCTCCATATCTTTAAGCGTGAAAACGATCACGCTAACTCTAGATCATGAGTAGGATAATTCTTCTCATACTCTTTAAGTTATCATGAGGCATAGGCTATGACTTTCCCACATTGCATGAGAGCACATCCAACCTTTGCACTCAAGCATCGTTGTAGATAACAAATCCATCCGAACCGGATGGTATTGTTAGAGCAGTCTTAGAAATAAGTCTCCTCTTAAGCTCTTGGAAACTCTTCTCGCATTCTTCACTCCAAACGAATTTTGTATCCTTCCGAGTTAATTTGGGTTAATGAAGTAGCGATTCGAGAAAACCCTTCCATGAATCTCCGATAATAACCAATTAAGCCCAAAAACTACGATACTTTAGTCACCGACTTCGGTTGCTTCTAACTTTGTATTGCTTCAATCTTCGCTTCGGATCAACAGATACTCCATGTTTTCGACACCGTGCCCAAGGAATGCTACTTCCTCAAGCGAACTCGCATTTCTTTAATTTGGCATATAGTTTGTTTTCACGAAGCCTTTGAGTACCAAACTTCAAATGGTGCTCATGATCTTCACGACTTTTGGAATATATAAGGATGTCATCAATAAAGACAACAACAAATCGATCCAAATATTCCTTGAATACTCGGTTCATCATATCCATGAAAGCCGAAGGAGCATTAGTCGGTCAAAAGACATGACTAAGAATTCATAATGCCCGTCTCGGAGTTCTAAAGGCGTCTTTGGAATATCCTCGATTCTAATCTTGGTGATGATATCCGAGCGAAGATCGATTTTGAAAAGAATTGTGCCCTCAGAATCTGGTCAAACAAGTCATCAATACGAGGTAGAGGATACCTATTCTTGATGGTGACATGGTTCAATTCCCGATAGTCAATACAAAGTCGCATACTCCCGTCTTTCTTCTTTACTGAATAAAACAAGAGCACCCCAAGGAGATGTACTTAGAGACGAATGAAACCGATGTCCAACAATTCTCGTAGTTGAACCTTTAACTCCACGAAGTTCAATAGAGCCATTCGATATGGGGTTTTAGAAATGGGCTTTGTACCAGTTCAAGATCAATAAAGAATTCAACTTCACGTTCGGGGTAGGCCAAGGAAGTTCTTCAGAAATCGTCGGGAAAGTCAATAACAACAGAATATTATTCAAATTTGGCGTGTCTTTATTCAAATCCATAACATTTGCTAAGAAAGCTTGACATCCATTTTTCAATAAGCGAATAGCTTTATGATTAGATATGGCGGTGATTGATTTTAATGGTTTAGTTGCTTGAATCCGCACAACGGGTTGGTTAGGAATATGAAAACTAACAACTTACGAAAACAATCAATTTTGGCATTATGAGTAGTTAACCAATCAATCCTAAAATCACATCAAAAGCAAGTATCTTTAAAGAGATAAGGTCAATGGTAAGGTAATGGTGCCAACTTGAATCAAACAAGATTTATAAGCGAGTGGATGTGATGAAAGTTTCTCTAACGGAGTTTCCACAGATAGTCAAAGTCTAATTTCTCCGAGTCAAGTTTAAAGCGTTGAGCACATGCGGGAGAGATAAATGAATGGGTAGACCTAGGTGATCAAGTAAGGTATAAACTTCACAAGAATTTATAAATAGCTTACCCGTGATCACCTCGTTTGGGTTTCTCGCATTTTGACCAAATACAACAAACGCTCTTCACGGAATCGTTGACTTTGACTTTTCGGGGACGATCTTTTTGAGTCACCGTCCCATTGAACTAGGTTTCGCTCTCGTCACAATCTCGGCGATATGTCCTTCCTTTCCACAATTATAGCATACCTTGAGCTGTTTGTGGGCGGTTTGGTGATATGTCCCTCTTTCCGCATTTATAACATATAATGGGTGGTCGTTCTCCTCCCTTAGAACCCGATTCTTTGCCTTAACATTTGTCGTCTTCAGCATGGTCGTTGTTAAATCTCCTCTTTTTAAAATCTCCTCATTTCGCTTCTTCTATTTTCATGGCCATGATTACCACCGAGTGGTTACCATTTTGTCCGTCATTTCTTTCTCCATTTGGTTATCATTATTACATTGTTGACCGCTATCTACAGTACGATCCACGGTTATGGTCCTCGGGTTGACCGTACTCAATTATCTCGCTCTAATAATTGAGCCACATTTCTTACAACATCCGAACAGAGAGAAAATTTATGAGAAATGAGAATCTTGGCGTATCTAGGGTTTCAAACCTCTAAGAAACATCCGTCATCGTTCCTCATTCTCCACCAAATGAGGTAAACTGGATAACTCGCAAACTTTGCCTCGTCTTCGAGACAGTCGTCATGTTGTTTTGTTCCAATCGATGAACTCCACTTCCTTCATATAACGAACACTTTCGGAAAGTATTTGTCATTAAATAGCTTCAAACGTCTCCCAAGACATCTTTGAAAAATTTGGATGGGTACGCTTTCACTGAGACTCCCACCGATGAATCGCCTCGCCATGGAACATAAAGGTGGTGAATGGAACCTTCGTTCTTCCGTGCATCCCAAGACATCGAATATCTTGGTAATTTGCTTGACCCATGTTTCCGCCATGATCGAATCGGCTTTCCTTAAATTCTGGTGGTCCCAACTCTTTGAAATGCTTGGTTTGTGACAACCCGTGAATTGCTATCATTTCCTCTGTATTTTGAACACGAGTCTCCTCAAATGCGATTTTGCATGAAGCGCAAAAACTTCTAAACATCCCCTCGTTCATCATCTCGCTTTCAATGGTGTTGTTCACGGGAGGAATATTGCCCGACTGTTGCACGTTCTCCTCGTTGGTGAGTAAAGCGTCTCCACGGTCTCATTTCCATTGTTAATATTCTCATTCGACATTTCTCAAATCTTTGTCATAAAACAAGGGTTAATTAAGGAAATAAATATATCACATAATATCCCTATATCTTGACCAACTAACAAATAAGCTTAGGTAGGATACACTAGCGAAGGATTTACTCGTCTCTCCCTCCTAGTTCTATTCCCCGATCTCCGCCAGAGATCATATCCTAAGCTCGATACCAACCGTGACGCCCCCAAAATAGGTATACATCACCCATTACGAGTTGTCAATACATGGTACGAAACAACTACAACTTTATTATTACAACAAGAAAGCTGTGAGTTTGAATACAAATATTATCTTTAGACAATATCCATACTCAAATAAATCCTCATCACATTTATTGATACATTAATTTACAAAATGGTGAGGACTACTAAACAACTTTCTCTAAAACCTTCATTCCATACCCCAGACTAAATCTTTGCTTTTATATTCTCGCCTCACGAGAAAATGGAACAAAAAAGGAAAAGGGTGAGCTCAACTAGCCCAGTAAAGAATATTATGATTAAGATAATATACAACAAATTATCGTTAGTCTTCAACGAGGAAAAATCTAATAGAATCTGATAGACAACAAATTTTAAATCAATATTCGCAATGAAATAATAATTCATTAGAAGAGTTAAGTAGAGAATGCAAACTACTATCTTCTATGTATGAATTTAAAAGTTCATAAATCATCTTTTATCCTCGTAACATCAATCAATATACATACGGAATCAAATATTCATCTTTGCACTACTGAAATTTAAAGATATTCATCGATTGGTCATGTTCATCTAAACACATTCATCTTTGCACTACTACCAAAGATATTCTTCAGAAATCATTCATCTTTGCACTAAAGCCAAAGATATTCCGTAATATCATCATTTAAAATTTGGAGATGATGAAAATATTTTTAAAGAAAGCGAATCCGGTGAAACAAAATGACAAGGATTAAGGATTAAGGATTTCGTACTTGGTTTTATCCACGTCAAAAAAAAATACCTCAAAAAAATAGTCATAGTGGTGTAAAATTCAAGAATGATCAAAACATGGATACAATCAAAGCTAGTATCGAATAGATATTTTGGACAAAAAGAAGAAATTTTATTTTTAGGTGAATAGTGCAGTATCGTGAATAGTAACTCACACCAAAAGATAAAATTCCACTGAAAAAAAATATCTTCACGCTTATGAATAGTAGTGAAGTGAATAAGTAATCGTGAATAGTAACTCATGAATAGTAACTTTCGTGAATAAGTAACTCATGAATAGTAACCTGAGCATGAAAAAAGTTCCAAATTTGATAAAAAGTTTCAACTAATATTTCAAAGATAATGATATTGAAGAAATAATATCATTTGAGAAGAAAATAACATCCCTAACCTCGAAAGATCAAGATCTTTAATTTGAAACAGGATATAAAGGCTATGACTTGGACTTGCATCAGTATAGCAATACTCAAAGTATACTCAAAATACTCACAAGAATCAACTCGATAATATAGAGAGAAAACTTGATTTACGGTGTGATTTTCAATTCTAACCTAAGCACCCTATTTATAGGAAATTGCTTAGAACACCAAAGCAGAAAATTTAATAAAATATTAATATATATATTATAATTTCCTACGCACACTTTCTAAGATTCAAATTATCAGCCAAACAAATGGTCCCCCCTCACCAAAATCAATAAAAACGTTTTTCTTAATAAAATTAATAAAAACTCCCAAAAATCAATTATTCAGGAATTTCAGAACATCAATAATTCATAATAAATAGCCCTTTTATCAGAAAATTCGAATCTCGCGAGTTTTTATAGGAAATTCAATTCTCTACAACTTTGCAGAAGAAAGTTTTTCCAAATTCCAAACAAAAATTGACCGAAATCCACAAACGGGCGATTTTACTGTTTATAATCAAATTTCAATCAATAAATGGGGTCAATTGACATGTTTAACATGTTTTAAACATTTATTGCAACAAAAATACTCTTCCTCCTCAGATACTCATATATCCCACATTCGTTGTAAAAATATCACCATTATTATATTATTAAAATATAATAATACATTATCTTATCAGAAAAAGATAAAATTTCAATTTTCAATAATTGTCACATTAAAATTTTTCTCCATCTATATCCACATAAAATCAATATTTTCCTCATCATATGAATCAATAATTAATTATTCACAAATAATATTACGTAATCATGATATTGTGTGACAATGAGTGCGGTTCAAGAAGAGGGGCTTTCAATAAGAATTTCTTCTTCTTGGCTGGCGCAATTAGGTGACCAAACTCTCCTTGAGGCAGAACTTTCTAGACATTGCCAATAATGTTATCTAATAATATTATTAGAGATAATATGAATTATTGCTTCGATAATGAAAAATATTGTGTAATGACAATTATTGAAATAATAATGAATATAAAATATCAATGCGCAAAGAATTATTAACTCAATAAAATCTTGAGCGGTAATTATCGTAACCATTATTGAGTAGTGTATTCTTACGTAAGAATCAATAATTGGTGCAATACCGTATCTTCTTGTGTTTTAACCAATTTAGTATTTTAACGAAGATAACTGGTAATAACTCTGTAGTTATTTTTAACCAACTTATATTTGTCGTTTTCTTCATCCAATCGCTTTTCGTTATGGGGCCCACACATGGTTCTTGTGGTCGCCGCATGCGAATATTCCCGATAATACGAATATTCCACGACCAAACGAATATTCTCAAACAACAATGAATATTTTATAACCACTTGCTTATTTTGAAATATTTGCGTATTTTACCCCTAACTATCCACATTAATCAAATCAACCCTTACTATTTCAAAATAATAAATAGAGAAAATTAAATTTCATTAAGAATAAGTTGGGGTCTTACAGCTATCATATCATGTGTACTAATATATTTAATAACGTTTTGATCTTCAACTCTTTCCCTGACAAATAAGTACTTAGTGTCGAGGTATAGTTCAGCACCACTCGAAATGGTGATGTTGGAAAAACTAACAGCAGAATCATTATCATAAAATACTTTCAATGGCCTTGAAATGGAATCTACAACCTTAAGTCCTGAAATAAGATTCCTTAATAATAAGGCGCGACAAGTAGCATGATAACAAGCCACATATTCTGTTATCATCGTGGAAGTGGTAGTTAACTCCTACTTATGAGTTTTCCACGAAATAGGGCCTCCTGAAAGCATAAAGATGTACCCTAATGTAGATTTCTTTTCGTCTTTACACTTAGCAAAATCAGAATCAGAATAACCAACAACTTCAAGGTTATCTGTTTTCTAAATGTAAGCATAATATCCTTAGTACCCTGTAAGTAGCGTACATAAAACTCCCAACCACATAAGTATAGGGAATAAGATTCATTTGATCACGTTCAGGTGTATTCTGAAGACATTGATATGAGCCAAATTTGTCACCCTTAACAACAGGGGCGACAGTAGGGGAGCAATTTTGTATGTTGTATTTGTTAAAAACTTTGTCAATATAAGCTCTTTGGAACAATCCTAATATCCTATGAGACCTATCTCGATGAATTTCAATACCTATAACATAAGAGGCTTCACCGAGATCTTTCATATCAAAATTTCCAGAAAGGAAACGTTTGGTCTCATGCAACATGTCTAAGTTATTACTTGTAAGTAATATATCATCAACATACAAAACAAGAATAACAAATTTACTCCCATTGACCTTCAAGTATATACATTGATCCACTATATTTTTCTTAAAATCAAAATTACTCATTACCTCGTGAAACTTAAGATACCATTGTCGAGAAGCCTGTTTTAACCCATATATGGACTTCTTAAGTCTGCATACCATATGTTCCTTGCCCTTAACCAAAACCTTCTGGTTGTGTCATATAAACATTCTCATGCAAGTTACCATTAAGGAATGCAGTTTTAACATCCATCTTATGAAACTCTAAATCATAATGAGCTACTAAAGCTATGACTATTCTAAATGAATCTTTCCTGGATACTGGAGAGAAAGTTTCATTATAATCCACACCTTGCTTTTGAGTTAAATCCTTAGTAACCAATCGAGCTTTATTCCTTTCAAAGTTCCCTTTAGGATCTAATTTGTTCTTATAGACCCACTTGCAACCAACATGTTTAAAACCTTTTTAGTAATTCCTCACGATCCTAAACGTTATTAAGCTTCATTGATTTCAACTCATCATTCATGGCTTCAAGCCATTGAGTTGATTGAGCACTCGTAATGGCCTCTTTATAGGAGATAGGATCATTAATCTTACTTGAATCATAGTCAATCTCATTAGGATAGGTTATAAAATCATCAAAATTAATAGGCTTTCTAGGTCTTTCGGACCTACGTAAAGGCTTTAAAATTTTAGGAATATGATTTTCAATAATGTGGGGTTCAACATTAGGTGGTGGCTCAGCTATCTCAGGGGCATCATTTGCCTCAATAGGAGGTTGTTGTGTCTTACCCTCTTGAATTACTGAGTTTCTTTATTTATGGATTAAAAACATAAAACCTATTTTTTTTCAAGATCAAGTGTTTTTTCTAGGCTCACCACTCCCACTTAAATCACCATTCTCTAAAAAATTTGCATGCCTAGTCTCAACAATTCTAGTGGTATGCGAGGGACAGTAAAATCGAAAACCCTTAGATCTCTCAGGATATCCAATAAATGACAACTAATGATTTTAGAGTCAAGTTTCTTTATTTATGGATTAAAAACTTAGCCTCGGTTGGGCATTATTAAGATGGCGTAAGTATTTTAAACTAGGTTTTCTACCGTCCAAATTTCATAAGGAGTGTTAGTGATGATTTGCTAGAAACCCGGTTTAAAATATGAACAATGTCTTTAATGCCTCATCCACAAAAAAAAGTTAATTGTGATTCCTGTATTATTTATTTGAATAATTAATTATTGATTCATATGATAAGGAAATATTTATTTTATATGAATATAAATGATGGATTTATTTATGTGGTTATTAATGAAGGAATTAATGCAGATGTTTTATTTTGCTTGATCGAGGTATTAAAAGATCAAATCGATTGTTATTATGTACTTTTATTGTGAGTTATAATATTTAATCCGGATTGCTGATCGTTGTAATTTTTGGATATGTTATACATATATAAGCTGAGAATTACAAATTTTGAATAAAAACATCTTATAATTGATTTTGGTGGAAATTCTAGAATCGAGGGGGCTCACTTGTGGTTGGTGAAGAAATGTGCTGAATTTTATTTCAAAATGTACCGTATCCAAAGTTTTCTCTCTTTCTTTCTCTATATTATCGAGTATTTTGTGAGTATTTAGATATGCGATCACTTGAGCCTTTTTAGGGATATTATTTTTTTCGTAATGCCTCAAGGTTATTATTCATGAGTTACTATTCACGAGGAGTTCTTATTATTCACTATCACCTTGACTATTCCTGGATACTAGCTTTGATTGTATCCATGTTTCGATCATTCTGAATTTTATCACTTATGATTATTTTGAGGTATTTTTTGACGTGGATAAAAACCAAGCACGAATCCTTAATCCTTAATCCTTGTCATTTTGTTTCACCTTTGGATTCGTTCTTTAAAATATTTTCATCATCCTCAGATCTTAAATGATTGAAGATGAATGATTTCTGAAGAATATCTTTGGCCTCAGCTTGTGCAAAGATGAGCGGTGTTTAAATGAATACGATCGATCGATGAATATCTTTGGCCTTTAGTACAAAAGATGAGCAGTGTTGAGAGATGGCAGTAGTGCAAAGATGAATATTTGATTTGAGATGAATATTGATTGATGTTACAGGATAAAATATTGATGATGAATTCGTTAAATTCGTAGATTATATAGTAGGCATGATTGATCTGAAACTTGTGTCTATGATTCTATCGTCATTTTTCCTCATTGAGACTAACGATAATTTATTATATATTATCTTAGTCATAATATTCTTTTCTTCGGGCTAGTTGAGGCTCACCCTTTTCCTTGTTGTTCCATTTTCTTCTCGGAGGCGAGAATGTAGCGAGTACTAGTCAGGGGTATGGAATGAAAGTTCTAGAGAGAGTTGTTAGTAGTCCTCATATTGTATCAATAATTATGAATGGGCATTTATTCATGTGTGGATATTTTCTAGATGGATCTCGTATTTAAACTCATTAGAAGATATATATGTCGATTTCCACGACATTTTGACAAAATAAGGCAAATGGGCCATTTTTGATATCGAGTGACGATTCCATTTTTCTTGACAAAATAAGGCAAATGGGCCGGGACTATGACACAGATCGAGTGTTTACCATAATACTCTGCTTTTTTTCGATTGACTTTGAAAACTTCAGCTTCAACTTTGAAAACTTTAAACATATTTAGTGATTCAGATTTTTCATTAATCAGGTAGCCATAAGTATAATAAGAATAGTCATCAATGAACGTAATGAAAGATTTGTGTCCACCAATTCTTGGAGGAAATGGTCCACATATATCAGTGTGAATCACCTCAAGAAGTGCACTACTTCTTGTTTCTCCTTTCTTATTACCTTTCACAAATTTTTCCTTTTATACATTCAATACAATGGTCAAAATAAGAAAAATCTTGTGAATGAAGAATTCCATCATTTATAAGACGTTGCATTCTGTCTTTTGAAATATGGCCTAAGCGTTAATGCCACAATTTTGAAGAATTCTCATCATCTAGTTTTTTCTCTCATTTCCACTTTTAGAGGTATTTTCTGTCACATTCATTGTTAACAAGGATTCAGCAAAGACATTATCAAAATTTATCTTATAGATGTTTCCCTCTAAAGAGCCAGAACCAATAACATGAGAGTAATGATAAATAATTATTTTATTATTCCCAAACTTAAACGAAAATCCATCAACGTCAAGTTTAGATACAGAAATTAAATTCCGTGTCATACTGAGAACATAAAGAGTATCATATAAATACAAGGTGAAAACCACTCTCCAAAACTAAAGGAAGAGTTCCTACAGCTTCAACTTGTATAAACTCTTCATTGCCAACTTTAATGGTTTTTTCCCTTCTTTTTTTTTAGAGTGTCTTCTTTGAAAGGAATCCATGCAATGAATTAGTAATGTGAACCATAACACCAGTGTCAAGCCACCATGTATTAGAAGGAACAACAATTAGAAAGGATTCATAAGTTACATAATTGATGAACGATATACCTTTCTTTTTAAGTCATTCTCTTAATTTAGGACATTCTTTCTGAATATGTCATTACTTCTTACAAAAGTGACATTTAGGACATGTCTGAGAGTTGTTACCTGAATAATTTGCCTTATTTATTTTGGTAGAAATTGATTTATCTTTATTCTTAAAACATTTGCCATTTTTATAAGCATTCTTCTTATAGGACCCAGTGGTAGTCAAATGAGCAACATTAGGTTTTTCAACCTTAAGCTTTTTTTCATCTTGGACACACATAGAGATTAACTTGTTCATCTTCTACTTTTCTTTCAGCGTGTTATAAGTGATCTTAAATAAATCAAACTGTGCAGAAAGAGAAGTCATAATGAAGTGAATAAGAAAACTCTCAAAAAAATGTCATGTTCATACACTTTAATTTAAAGGCCATGTCGTTCATCATCATAATGTGCTCGCGCACTCCACCAACCCCATCATACCTGCTAGTGAGCATTTTCAAAATAAGGGTACTTACATGTGTTTTAGAAGAACCCTTGAATTGTTCCTCGACTAAAGTTAAGTATTCTTTAACATTCTCAAAGTCAGGAATGACTCCTCGAATGGCTGTCATGATAGAGTTTTTCATAATCATAAGGGACATGCAGTTGAATTGCTCCCACTTTTCATAAATAACCTTTTGCTCAATTGAGCTAGTAGTTGTAAGTGTAGCAGGATGATCCACTCGTAATGCATAGTCCAAAATCATAGTGCCGAGAACAATTTTCACTTACACTTTTCAAGCAGTAAAATTAGTTTCATTAAAGATTTCAATTCCAGAGAGATACCCAGAAATACTAGTTGGAGTCAATGTCGAAACATAATCAAGTTCATAAACATGTTTACAAAAAACTAAAAGAAATCCACAATGTACAACAATAATTAATAATTAATCATAATAAAACCAACTGTAGGGCAAACAGTTAGTTACATAAAATCTATTTACAACACCAAAATAGATTTTAATGAGACGTTGGTGCATAATTATCAATCTTTCGTTGGTCCAATTAATAATATGGTAATAACATTCCCATAAAATAATGCACAACACATTTATCCACGCATCACCGTTGGGCAGAAACGAAATAAACATGTTACTTATGTAATAAAATTCCATTTAATAAATTTTAATTCTAATTTTTCCGTTGGGTAAAATTAAAATCTTTATTTATTAAATGTAACATTATGTGACTTTTCTTAATCTTTAATTGTTTGATTAATAATCCTCCGTTGAAATTTGATTATTAATTTTAACAATAAAAGAGTCACGCATATATGTAAATTATTATAATCAAACTCAATTTTCTTTAAACATATTAATCAAGTTTGAAAATTAACATTATTTAAAATTTACATGTAATAACTTAAAAGTCCTAATAATATATCACATCATGTTCAAAATTTTAAATTAAAATATATAATTATGAACATGAATTGATTATAAAATAATTACGTTAATTTTAACATGAATACACGAGGCATAAGAATATCATAATATTATCCCACATAATAAATAATAAATTTAACATATATTATTTTAATATTCATGTTCATGTTCACGCATAACAGAACAATAAAATTTTATGCATAATACATATATATGTTAAACGTGTATGAGCAATGAATATATATGCACTGTTAAATTTATATAATATCAACAGAAAAGATATGATCAATTCTCTGCATTCATGTGGTTATATATAATCGGAGAGTCTATACGTGTCGAGCTCCATGAATATAAGAATTGAGATCGCATAGTACATGAGAATAAATGTAATAACAAAATTGCAACAGAGTTTTCTTACTTTCGAAAACTTTTTTTTTTCTTTTTCGTGACAACATAATAATGAATTGAAACAAATTGATATTATAATATAAAACCTAATTCTTAATAAGGCCTACATGACAAAATTAAGCATTAAAGAATAACTTACATAACAATGAATTGAATACATTACATAACGGATACAAATGAATTAGAATTCATTATATATGTTAATTGACACAGTACTTGATGATTTTTTCTTAAATTAGTACTGCATATATATGATTGCAACAAATAAACGGAACAGGTGCTGCATATACATGATTGCTGTATATAAACGGAACAGTACTATATATATTAACGAGATTATGCGGAATTAAAATTCTAGCATAACATCATATATAATTAATTTTTTCTATACAATAACGTAACCACGCTACGATACAGGATGTTGAATAAATTATACGAGGCGTGTTATCGCATAGAATAAATAGAATCAATTAATCATAATATTAAATCTTTACATGAATTGAGAGAAGTCATTCAGATGACAGATCACTTTCCATTGCTTATTTCAATTGGTGAAGGTCTTCAATTGTCTCTCTTAATCTTAAGATGGATGTATAGGTGTGTGTATATAAAATTAATTGAGGGCGATAACCCACCAAACCCTAACTGCATTTTATTTATATAATAGTTAAGGGTCAAAATCGCCCATCAAGATTATGAAACCCTAGGACCCATTACGCCAAATACTATTAGGAATATTATTTATAGGCCACATAATTAATTACCAAACCCATAAATAAAGTGATTAAATTAATACAATATATGTAGTTCTCAATAATTACATAAATAAGAGAAGTACATGTTAAATAAAATATTTCAACAACCACTGTCCAGTGATAATATTTGTCTTTCACAAGCATATATTAAATACGCAATCCGTTCTATAATATAAGAAATGACATTATGATTTTATATAATAAGAATATATAGAAATATTATAAGATTATTACTTCTTCTTTTTTTAAAAAAATGTTAAAATAAAAAAGAGAAATTATTTATTTGAGAAATGAGACTGTTGACTCTCTTGTACATGCATTTATACTTCTAAAGTCATTTTACTTTATATTTAATTTGGAACGAAACTAAAAGATACATTTTTTACTTTTATATTTTGGTATATGGAGGTAGTAATAATTATAATACACATTGTTTTGCTAGGTTTTCATTAATTCATTTGTTTTTTTTATTTAATTTTCTTATGCCTGTATATATGATTAGAGCCATTACGATTCTCATAATTTTCAGAATAAACATAGAGATCTTGTATTATATCTATTTTAGATACATGTAAACTATTTTAAAAATAGCAATTAAATACTTATATACCTCTGTTTACTTTTACTTTTACTTTGGACTATTTAATTTATATCTTTTATTTTTTGGGACAGTTAGAATAAATGATTAAATTTGTATATACAATGCCAGTGACAGATGAGCAAAGAGAAGAGAGGTCACATAATAACAACCAAGTCAACAAAACATCAATTTGTCATCGATTCTTAAGCTACTTGTGTATACAACAGCCAAGTCCAAACCAAAATACTTATAACTACTAAAATGACTTCCCGACTACTCTCTCCGTTTCTCAATATAAATTATTTTAAAAAATATTTTTGTATTTTAATATATATTTTCTTCGATTTTTAATATAAGTTATTTTAGAATTGTGCATAAATATTAAAAAAATAATTGTATAATATTAAATATAATATCAATTATTTATACTGTCCTTGTATTGAAAAAATAAATTGCTATTTATTGGAAAAAAAAATAGTGAGACAACCAAAGTTATATTTACTACTTGGAAAAATATTACAAACTAAACAATTAATGCTTACTTAAAATTCTCAAACGACTTATATTTAGGGACAAAAACATTTTTCTAAAACGACTTATATTAAGGGATGGAGGAAGTACCGTTTAAGAATTTCAAATAAATATTAATTGTTTAGTTTTTAATATTATCCCAAGTATTAAATATAATTTTAGTTCTTTCACTATTTTTTGCTTAATAAATAACATTCTAATTTTTCAATACAAAAACAATATAGACAATTAATATTATATTTAAAACTATACAATTTTTATTTTAATACTTATATACAACTCTAAAATAATATATATTAATGGACGGAGGGAGTACCTAACATCCTAATGAATCAACTGGTTTAAAAGGTTATAACTATTAAATTATTCTTTCCACCTACAGTCAGTCGATCAGTTGGTGTACACTCTTATTATACATACATGTGGTGTTGGGTTTGCTTCTCCTTCCTCATGTACAGTATATTATTGCAATAACATTGACTTAAAGATACCAAAAAATAATAATTTAAATTAATAACTATCGCAATTCACCGAAAGATATAAAAAAAAATAAAAAACAAAAGAAATAAAAAATAAAAAAAATAAATTATTAAGTCTTACCTGTGCTGCGCTAGCTATATTCTTAGATTTAAGTAGCCAGCCAGCCTAGTCATGTAGAATTGTAGATAGGCTTCTTCATCTTCTTTTGTCTCTCTTGGGAGTAACTAAAAAGATGTGGGCTCCAATAGGGAAGTCACTTGCTTCATAATCCCTGTTTATGATAAATATTTGGCCCATTAACCTGCTGCTCTTCCTCTCCCAACACCATCACGGGCTTAATTCCCAAGACCACTCTCCCGAGTTCTATTTTAATTTTATCAAAAAACACAAGTAAAAAGAATAAATTGCACCAAAGGGAAGGGTTGATGGAATTTAAACCCTCTCCTAAATTCAATGGGCTCTCTCATCTTATTTGTATAGATTTTGAAAGAAAAAAGACCATTTGGGGAAAATGGGTTAGTCCATTAAGTCGGGCCTAGGCCCTATCTGCTCCTCCTTATTGAACAACATTTGCCCCTTCTTAAATTTGAGATTTACGAAAAAGCAAACCTTGTTTTCCTCTCAAAGTTCTTTTACAACAACTCTGTCTAGTCAGGAAGCATGTCATGTTATATTTTCTTGATAGACATTTAAAGGCATAACAGTCTTTTGTGGCAAATAATCTTGGGAAACTGCAACTATACTTTGGATACAATTTAACTTTTGAAATCAAACCACGTCATATTAAATTTTAATTTAATGTGAATTTATTTAATTTTAGGTGATATAATATTATAATTATTATAATTATGTGTTATATAACGAAAATTATTAATTATAAAATTTATTTCATTCTAAACTTTTACGAGTTATACTAATTTTAAAGTTTAATGCCATCGTTTGACATCAAAAGTCAAATTGTATATCTAATTTTAGACGGGGGAGTATAGGATTATTATTGACTTTTAAAATTTAATTTTATACATTTTCAAACTTAATGTTGAGATAAATATTACGAGACAATAAATTTTAGAATAAGTAATGCTTTTTAGATAGTTTAAATTATTTATCATTTTATTGACTAAAAATTTATGTTTAAAAATGTCTCAACTTGACTTCAAAAAGTTAATAATAACCTTTATATTTTAGAATGGAGAGAATATTAGATATTTTGCACTTAAAAAAGTTCGAAATTATTTTCAAAAAGACACATGTTTATTTTTTTTAAAAATAAATAGAATTTTTAACCTTTTGTTAGTTTTTTTTTTGGTGGGGGGGGGTTGTTGTGGGTTAATAATGTACATAAATTTTGGAGGAATGGTGTAGGGGACCAAACGTCCAAACCAGTTCTGATCAATATTTATGTCAGTATTTTTCTTGAACCCTGTTTCAGTGGATAAGAAACCCAGCACACATACACCCACACCAAAAACAGATTAGAAGAATTGTTTCAGGAATTGGGCCCACCACTGAAAGCCAAGCCAATTCAATGAAACCATCCCGTGGTCACAAAATTTGGGCTTGTCCCTGTTGGACCAACTAGCAAATGATAGGGGGCAGACCCATGATTTTTGACAAGGGTGGACACGTTTATAAGTAAATAAAAAAATTTATTAAAATTAATTTTAATTAAAAACACATAAAAGTCAGTATAAAATCATTTTAATACTTTATTTTTTGAATTGAAACATAATTAATTGACTTTTGAGTATGTATAAGAAAAATATCTAATATAGCAGTAAATCATAAAATATAATATATATATTTTGATTCAAAATATCAAACACAAAAACAAAACAAAATAGAAAAACTAAATAATAAATTAATAATATGAACAAATCAAACACCTAAAGCAAAATTATATATTCAGAAATTATGTCTTTATTGATTTAAATACAATTGTAGTAAGTACCATATACAATTAATCACTAAAAACTAACTGGCAGGACCAAAATATATGCTAAAGTTACATAATCAACTCATCTCATTTAATTTCATAAATTTTGGTTCCAATCAGAAGGTGGAAAGAAACTAATTGTATCTGTATCCTCCGGTCACACTATATACCAAAATTCGAAATGTTAGAGAAAAATAAGTCATATATAACACCGTCAATTATTTCCGAAACTAAACGATCAAAACTGATTTTTTTTAGACATAAACAGAATTAGCCACAAACATTTCTTTCTCTAGATATCAAAGTATTTTTTTTAGCTTCATAGTTACTACGTACCGGTAGTTGATATATATATATATATATATATATATATATATATATATAGTCTGACAGTCAAAGTTTATAGTATTTGATACACAACATATAATGTAAATGTTGAAATTCATGCATACTACTACTACTGTGATCAATTGAGGACTGACAGCATTTGAGTGCTCCTAGCAAACGACCCCAGCCCAAAGTATAATATCCTGACATTGACAAGATCATGTCATGCACGAACCCATGCATGCATTTCTGATCTATAAAGGGAAAGGGAAAGGGAAAGGGAAAGGGAGAGGGGGAGGGGGAATTTATGTTCTTGGTCCAAGTTCATCGATCAAATTTTGAAAAGCTGAAGAAACTTACTCAAGAAAAAGGAAGGGAACTAGTCAGCTAGCTAAGCTAGGTGCTGCGCATTAATAAAATTAAGGCAGACTAGACTAGACTAAATGGTTTGAGAAGACGACGATACATTACATCCCCCAACTTTTATGGAAATGTGGCTGTCGTCCCGCCTTTGGTTTCTACTAATTAAAAGGATCGATCTATCGATGGACATGCATACGTACACATCCAATAACAAATAGAAAAATAATACTAATAACTAAAAAGAATGAAGAAAATAAAAACTCAATGCATTCCATACGGTCCCCAACCCATTGCTATTTTGGGCCCTCATGTCCGTCCTTCACCCTACACTGATCATGACTTCTCTTTCTCTCCCACCAAAATATTTTTATTTTATTTTTGGTAATCATTTCTTATTGTTTGCACGTATTTATTCTCATCTGAATCACAGCTTTCAATTTCCATGGTCCAAGACTCAACTCCCACTTGCTTTCATATTTAGATTTAGTGAAACTTGATGATCAGTTGTTACGTTACTTTTACTGGAAATTAATTAATAAATTGCATTTCCCAGTATCAGTTAATTACTGAAGCTCCAATTAATACTCTTTTTCCCTTTTTCTTTTTAATTTCCTCAGTTTATTAAAGACGTAATGATTGAAACTGATCAGTTAATGACAGTATATATATAAATATAAAAAGATATGTTTGTATGTTATATATATAGTCAGCTAGTCCGTGTCCATGTATGAACGTATAATAGGTAACATATATATTTCTTTGGATTTGCTCACTAAATCGAATAATCGATCAATCATTTAAATTAGTCAGCAAGATCCCCGTTAAATATGAAGATGAAACCACCCACACGGGTATATATTTTCCCCTCTTAATTTATTGAACCTGCATTATGTTAATGATGCATGCTCTACTATATATATTGATATTTAATTATTTATAATGTGTAACACGCGCGCCCATATATATAATATTGTATGATTTCTCTCCTTCTCCATTTTCATTCAGGTGCATGCGATTCCTTATCCTTAAAAGATTCAGCATTAGCAATCCAATTTAAAGATTAGGTGTTTAATTAAAAACCGATCAGGATAAAGATATGCTTCATAAATATGATTATTACTACTATTATTAGGATAGTGATTCTAGACTTTCATAAGTTCAGTGTATGATTCATCACATGCAATAATGCAGCTGGGCGCATGCGTGGACAGGAAATTTTTGTAAACTTTCGTGGACGGTGGACCAATACACCTGTTTAACCCAACTTATATTAAAGCTTCGACTCTCATGTTACTTGGATGGATACTCTTATATATGCACACCCTTTTCTCTCTCTTGAATTTCATAAATAAACACACAAAATTCCTATATTCACCGAAAGAAGTTACTAGGTTGCTCCGTCGTATAAATAATACTTTATCCATTTCACAAAAAGAATCCCATATATTTATATTTTTCATAGTGAATTTATAAAATTCTAAAACTCAAAATTGTCCTGAATTTATTGATTTAGATTAATGCAATTATTAATATTGTAAATTACTTAAAAATTATTATTTTGAAAATTAAATTAATCCACATTACATTTCAAATTTAATAAAATTTTACTGGTATAAAAGTTTTTTGTGGAACGAAAAAAGTAATAAGCAATTTAAAAAAAAAACAGAAAACACAAATTCCATCTTCCTTTCTTTGTGGAAAACTTCATCATCAACACACAATAATGCACACTACTACCACACTAGATTTGGCTGCAGTCCCTTTTTTTTAAACTTAGCTATATATAGAAGAATAATGTTAGAGACACAAATTATTTTATAAATTACAGATGTGGCATACTATACCTTAATATATTGATCAACAAATTACTTTAATGCTTTAATATAGTTTTCGGCCTCACATAAAACGCTGAGATAGAGTATGCTACATCAACAATTTATAAAATATTTGTAGAATAGTTTGTGTCTCTAGCATTATTTTATATAAAACACCGCATGAATGCAGTATGGGCGTCCACATGAGTATGGGCCCGCATTGTTTTGTCCACGTGTGAACCAGAACTGTACCATACTATTTACAAACTTTTGCCACGCGAGATTTGGTCCTTGCACATACCTCTCGTCCCATTGTGAAGTAAGTATTTGTTAATTTTATGTCTTCCCATATTGATAGACACATAATTAATATATTTTAATATTTTTATATTTATTATTTTATATATTTATTTTATTTAATTAATATATTTTATTTTGTTTTGTAAAAAATAATATTTATTTTTTTTAGGGAGCAAATAAAGAACTTATATTCAACTTTTATAGATGAAAAAGGACTATTGGAGGTTTACTATATAGGTTTACCTAATTTCTTTAATCTAGGATGAAGATGAAATTAAATAATTATTTATGATAATATTTTTCATCTCTTTTATTATTTATGCTTTTATGTTTCGCTATTGAATTAACTTCGTTTTATAGTTCTTATATGATTTTAAATTAATTGAGAGGTTTTAATAGATTATTGTTTAGATATGAGTTTTTCATAATCCATGCTTGCTCAAAGAAGTTTTGATGAGTTATAGTTAATTCTAAAATGTTCATAATCTATGTTTGCCCACGTTAATTGTAAAATTACTAAATTAAAGGGAAGGGAAATCAAAATCATAGTTGAATTATAAAAATAGAAAGATGTTATGTTTATTATTAATTAATGGATTCAGATTCCTAGATTGTTTCCTTATTATTAGGTTTCATATTTTAGTTAATCAATTTTCAATCTTTATTTCTAATTTGCCTAAAATAAATATTAAGAATATATTAAAATTAATCTAGTCTCTGTGGGTTCGACCTGTACTTGTCAGTTCTTCAATTCGATATTGTCACGCCCCCAAAATTAGGTATACGTCACCCATCTTGGTCGCCACTTACGTGATGTAATTTAAATACAACTTACTAATATAAGCACCATGCGTGTACAATACGACATAAAGCGTGAGTTTGAATACAAATATTATCTACTAGATATTATACAAACTCAAAAGGAGTCCTCATTACAATTATTATCACACTATTTCACGAGAATAGTGAGGACTACTAATGCTATCCTCCGGACCATTACTCCGCTTCCGACTCGCCCCAAATTTATATTCTCATTTCACGAAGAGAAACGGTGAAAGAAAGGTAAGCTCAACTAGCCAAAGAAGAAATATTATAAGTAAGATAAAGCAGAATAAATTATCAATAGTCTTCAACAATGTTAAAGCGATAAAATACAATAGACAACCGGTTTAAGCTAGCGGTGAATATCGCAATCCATTAAAAGAGTCAAGTAGAAAATAAAGTCTACTATCTTTTAGGTTTTAAAAGGTTTTCATCATTTTTATCACTAAGACTCAGGTTTAATGAATAAACCACAATATCTAATCATCCTCGTACCTGGCCAAGGATTTTCATCAAATTATCAATGGTCACGATTATACCGAATCACCCCGGTCATAATCATACCAAAACTATCCATCATTTGCATTCTGTGCCATTGAGGACTTTTTTACACATCATTTATATCAAGCCGTGATTAAACCGAATGAACCACGGTCATAATCATACTAAGTTCATCTACATGCACGTAAGTTCAAAAGATAACTTTTAACATAAAATAAACATGAGGATGATGACAATGATATAAGAATTCAATAAAACAAGTTCAAGAATTAATTTATCTAGGAATTATTAACGCCCAAATTGTCAACAAGATCTTGTTTTGTAGAGTAAAATTCAAGAATGATCGGAAGAATATTTTCATGAAAAGATCTTTGGATGAAACCTTGATTATCGAGGATATTCTACTAATTTCATGGAGTATAGAAGTCAAAGTTTTAACCAACTAGGTATAATAAAGAATGGAATAACAAAAGAAATCACCATGCACGATTCAGATGTACAAAAGTTATTCCGAGAATAATAAAAAGCGGAACCGGTCGGTGAAATTCACACCGACGGGATGTTCCAAATGTAATAATAAGTCGGAATAATAAATAATCGGAACCGAGTCCAGGTGTAAAAAACACCTACAACGGGATATTCCAACGAGTAATAATAAAGACGGAATAATATAAGGATTTCACCAAGTATGGAGAAATCACAGCGATCTGAGTTATTCCAATGAGAATAAATAAGAATGGAATAACATAAGGATTTCACCAAGTATAGGGTATGTCTGGCGTACACGAGTTATTCCAACCGAATAATAAAGAATGGAATAATGAAGTTCTCTTCGTGAATAAGAAGAATAACACCCTTTAGTGTACAAACAAATAATATCTCTTACCTTAAGAAATGAATATTGAAAAAGTGAAGTAATAGAATACTTTTCTTCTTCTTTCTCTATAGTTTTCTCTCAGAGTTTCAATGAATTAAGTAAGAAATAATGAAGGAATGAAACTTTTCTATTTATAGAAAAAACCGAGGTGGCTCTTGAGTCTTAACGGAAGGTCGAAATGACTCTTGGTAATATTGAAGAAACAACTACTTATTGCATGAAGGGGTAATTCTACTATCGACGAATGTAATTACTATTAACGAAGGTAATTACTATTGAAGAAGGTAATTACTATTGATGAAGGTAAATACTATCGATGAAGGTAAATACGATTGAAGGTAAATACTATCGACGAAGGTAATTACTTATTCACAAAGGTAAATCTTATTATCGACAAAGGTAATAACTATTCACAAAGGTAATTACTATTCACAAAGGTAAATACTATTGACGAAGGTAAATACTATTATTGATGAAGAGACTCTTAGATGATGACATATGGGCCCCCATAAAATAATCAAACTTACCACAAACGTCTCATAATGATTTCTTTATATACATCGAGGATTGAATAAATATTACCACAAATCATTTTATTTTTAATCAACACATATTTAATCTTTCAACAATTATTAATCATTTATAACTTGTCGTCTCGATTAATAATATAACATATTATACGAGGATGATCTTTGTGACAATAATTGAATCGATAATATAAGAGATATGACAAAGAATTATCGTAAGAATAATTGAGTATAATAAGTGACTTCTCACGTAAGCATCAATAATCAATACCGGTGCTACTACGCAACTAACGCCAGACATCGTGCATTTTTTACTATCGGGTAGTTCAACGGTTTTAACAGTAATACCTCCGCCGTTATTTTTATAGAAAGATAATTTTGTCGTTTTCTAACTACGACAATACTTCCTTAGGGGAATTCATCGATTGATTGGCCGTCGTTTAATATTAAAACAAAAGAATATTTAAAACCAAACGAATATTTTATAACAACTTGCTTACTTTTGCAAAATTTATAAATAATACCCATAACTATAACATTATATCAAATTTATTCCATAATATTCAAAAATAATATTTATAGAAAATTCATCTTTATTTATAAAAATTTGGCCTTACTACGGATATTGCGAGTACATAATTTTAACATATCACATATCATCCGTGTCATCTTTATTTATTGGATGGTCTTTCTCAATATTCCTCTTTTATTGATCTGAAGCACATATATACAATTTTTTTGGTACTTGTATTTGGTAAACTTAATTATATATGTAAAATGGAAAAAATATATACATATTTGTTTGTGTATTATATAGAATTATTCATTATCATAATTAGTTTTACATAAAGAATGCTAGTAAATATATAGTGAGAGAGTTTGGCAATTAGACAATGTCAGTCATAGTTATAAACATGTCCTCCAATTGCAGGATAAATTTGGTTATAAATTATTCTTCATATACATATGTGTGTATATATATATATATGTATGTATATATATATATATATATGTATGTATATATTTCTAACAAAGGAGTTTGTCGAGTACAGATATAGTGTACGAAAACAAACAAAGCATTAGGATGACACATTAAGAGGGTCCGTAGTGTGTCTATATATATATGTATGTCTAGGGTACAAGACAATGTTGAGGCAGTTGAAAAAGAGGCGATTCCAGACACTATTATCTGGCGAACAAATAATATCGTGCATGAACATGATTATGGGTTTATTGTAAACAAAGAGGTGATGATCAAAATACTCCACATTGGATTAGAAAAGGATAAGATATCATCTGGCTGGCCTTGTCTCCTTGAATTCCTTCATGCATAATTGCATGTTACCGATGAGATGGATGTCATGAAACCAATTATATATGTTTACGCAATGTCGTCTATATATGTTTACACCAAAACTAATTATCTGTCATAAGTACGTCAGTTGTCAAATTCGATTTGTCACCAAGCCATCTTTGTGTTTCTACTTGCATATTACTGCTATATATATATTCATACATACTGTTCACTTGCGAGTACTCCAAAACCCGTAATTAAAACTAATACTACTACATGAGTTGAATGTGCTTATATGTAACTCTTTCCGTGTAATTAAAAACACAAGCAAATTACAACTAGCTTAATTATCCATGTGTAATTAATGGAGAGATTGGGAACTCAGCACTTCTATGATTTGATTAACCACGTACGCATGCATTTTGGATGCTCTTAGGAAGGTACGTACGTCCTATTTAAAGTTGAAACATGCATTTTGTCTAGATTAATATTGCAGTATATATCAATTAAACAACCTTTGGAAAATATTCTCTCTTTTACCATTTCTCTATATCCTTATTGTTCTTTTGACAAGTAATTGTGACAACTTTGATGCTATCAACCCCAAAGAAAAAGAAGAAGTTAATTTCTTAATTAAGTTCCATATATATATATATATATATATATATTCAGCATATATAAATGCCTTCCATTGATTAGCTAGCAATTGTTAATTACAATTACAAGATCATATTGTAATTCAAAATATAAAATCAACTTTTGGAGTTTTTGGAAACCTGGTTAATTAGGTTGGATGGGCACAGAGGGAAAATATATCCTTGGACTGGCCTGGAGTTGAATCTGGAAAGAAACACGGTTAAGTTTATCGGGGATGTTGTTCACAGTAGTGGCAGACAAAATGGTGAATCAAGAAGGTTAATTAAAATTCACAGCCCACATCTTCTTGGGTGTCGTTTGACGAATTGGGGATGCTGCGCCGCCTGTTAATACTCCTAGGAGGACTGCATGCGTGTGTTCCCCTCCATCACAACACCGCATCAATTTTGGATCTCTTAATTAATTGGACGGACAAATACTATTCGAAAACCTAGTTATTTGCTTTATCAAGTACTCTTTAACTTACTACATGTCGATCTATGCTTGATTAGTGAATTTTCAATCATATTTCTGTTTTAATGACCCTAGTATTGGTGCACACATTTGGTGTGTTATTAAAAAATTAAATGAATATTTGAATATATAAAAACAGTAAAATATGGATGAGAAAGAAAATAAATTTAAAATGAGACGTATCTTCAAGAAAAATGTCATTTTTATCCTCTTCCTTTATAAAATATGTATGTAAACCAAAATTGATAGCCAAATCTTAAGACATCTTTCATTAATAGTCTTGAGATCTCAAAATTAAAATGAGAAGCAACCATTTTCCATTTTCACGTTGGTAAAAGTAGCTAGGAGGATTGAAATGTTGAACAACGTACGTACCCACAACTACAGAACTACTACGTACGTACCCTGTTAAGAGTGACAGACAGGACATGGCAAAGGGCATCTAAAGTAACCAACTTTTGACTCCTCATCTTTATTTATTTCTTTCTCATATCTCCCAAACACCACCAAAACAAGTATATATATATATATATATATATATATAGTCCATGCAGTGGAAAGATAACGTGCTTTATTTCAAAGATATATCCCTCGATCGAATTATCTACCTCACTTTATACATCCTTCCTTCTCTCCCCCTACCTCACTTTGTATATGGAATCTAGTAGAGTATTTGTTTACATTAAAGTTAATGTTATGCACGTTTATGCAAATATTAGCTAGCTAGACTTTCAAAAAATCATCTTCACGCTACTAGCGTAATTAATATTTGTGGACCAAATTTTCAAATACTTTAAATACACCAAACGCTGTAAATACTGAATACTCAAGCCAAATATATTCATATTAAATTAACAAGATGATGTATTACTATAAGTTATGACCAATCAATCAATCCTTGTTATCGGCAAAAACACTTGAACTAGTTTTATGGGGGGGAAACAACAAACCAAAATACAGTAGTAGTACTGGTACACAAATCCCACAAAAAGACGGTAGAAAAAAAAAATGTACTTAAATTCTTTACCTCCTACATTAATTCATGTCAATCCTGTCCTCTAGCCGATAAAAACCAAATTAAGCTTTACACGCGTACAAAGAAAAAGCAGAAACTGTTTATCAACTTTTTCTTTCAGTCTCCTTTTTCTCTCAACTCTGTCTCCCTTGGCCTTGTATATGATTGATGCATGCTAATTACTCCTAGCTTTCATAACTTTCCTCTACAAGATATGTTTACTTTAATCGGAGTGGCATGATCTTCCTTGTATCAGGGCGGCTGACTAGCTAGCTAGCTTCAACAAATTAAGTCCAATAGTACTAGCTAGCTCGCTGCTGCTTTTTCTTCTTAAATTTCATATTCCTCATAAAATCACTTAGCTTCTTCTATGTGAAATTCCATAAACTAGTAGTCCGTCCTAACTCCTAACTCTCTCGGCGTACGTCACCATCATAACTAATGCCCTCCAAGCGATTTACACAAATCCAACGGTCGATCAAAAGATTCCTCCTCCTTCCTTCCTCCCATAGTTTTGCTTAATTAATTATTTGACTGGAAATCTCATCACAATCCAAGAACAATGTAGTAAACAAGAGTGATTGGTAACGCTATCAACATCCCAAAAATAACCCTGCAGGACAAATACAAAATTTTACTCATTTGGTCATTAATATATCAACTGGAATTAATGGAATCTAAAACTTCACTTACGCAGTGCTAAGTATGGCTGGATAAACATTGTATTCTTTTGCAAACACAAATGGAACAATTCCTTGTGGAAGTGCAGCCTGTCAAACAATTAATAATAGATCGATCATTAACATGTTAGATAATTACTTTACACTGTTAGTGTGTGTTCCCCAACACATAGTACAACCATATATCCGTGCTGGTAAAATACAATGAATCATGTTAGTATTAAGATAACTAACATGTTGAAAACCCATAAGCTTTAATTATCGATCCATCTGTCACTTTTGTAATTAATAACAAGATTGCTACCTGCACAATTGCAACGTGGAGGAGGGTGCCCCTAAGTCCGACGGCAATGGAAGCCGCTGCCATCACGGCCGGTCCCGTGAGAAACCTTACCGCCATAGCAAATGTGGCCACTGAGTTTCCGCAGGCAATTATCTTGGGTTGTAGAGCCATAAACAAACCTAATTTCAAACCATCACAAGAGATCAAATACTCCATATAAATATCTCAAGCTCGATCAATACTTTTGGCCAGAAATTCAACAATTGGACCTCAATAATCACCTATTTGGGACCGCATGAAGGTAGGTCCCATGTGTCGGGTGATAATTTTAACTTGGGGTCACAAAAAATGGATAGTTACCAAAATAAATATGGCTCCTCATGGAGTTGGATCAGAAATGATTACCAAATTTAAATGGTATAATTAA
The DNA here is from genome assembly GCA_020205615.1 of Panax quinquefolius. NCBI lineage: Eukaryota > Viridiplantae > Streptophyta > Magnoliopsida > Apiales > Araliaceae > Panax > Panax quinquefolius. The sequence goes on along the minus strand of CM035171.1, from coordinate 126,972,702 downwards.
AAAATGGTGTTTAGAGAATGAAGAAATAAAATTATGCGACTAATTATAATAACTCACTGCATGCTCACCTAAGCTGAACATAGCCATTCCAAGACCAGCATCAGATAATATAGAGATAGATCCCTTCACTATTTTTGGCATAGCCACATCCCATCTATAATTATACCCAAACAAACATTAATTAATTACGTACTCCACCTATTTATAATATACTACTATATGGTTGATACATTTTAGAATTGTGATTGGCTTACCGGTACGCGACTAGGGCCCAAATTAGACCAATGAGGCTTGAATATGTGTTGGGGTTTCTGATGAGCTTACGCCATACCATGATCAATATCAAACGGGTCATAACGCTGGTCGGAGGCATATGTTTTCCGGCGCCAATATCGTGCCCTGCGGATCCTTTTGGGTGGAGTTCAGCAGTAGAGGTTGACCCCAATTTGGTCAGTCCAATGGGTCCCTCCTTTTCTCTCTCCTCATCTCCATCTTTACCTCCACCACCAAAACTGAAGTTCTCCCTACCGAAGTCCTCAGTTTCCGGAATAGCTTCAAATTAATCAAATAAGAAAAAGACAATCAGAAAAAACAAACATATAAAATATGTAAAACCGACTAATTAAGAATGAAATAAATAACCAAATTGTGACGTAAAATTGATACCTTTGCTCTCCCCATTTTGTGGGTGATCAGCAACCAACATCCTGATTTCCTTGGCACCGTGATCTGACCGTCCAGATTGCTCGGACGCTCCGAAATCCGGACCACCAAACACGTGGAGTCCGCCGCCTTCCGAGACAGGCGATGCACTTGAGCTCCACACAAACATATGTAGCTCCTTAGCATCATGGTTCCCTTTATTCTGGGACACAATTTGTTGTTGCTGCAGTGCCGGTGCCTGAGCCGGTGGTTGGGGCTGGGACTGCTGATGGGAATGAGATTGTACAGCTAAAGGTTTTGCCATTTTATTAACAGTAGAAGCAATTTCAGGATTTGGAGCTGGATAACTAGGCACCGGTTGTGCCGGGTAAAATCCGAACCTCGGGGAGCTCATATTGAGACCTCCCGGAGCACAATTCTCCTCAAAATTCGACGGCCTCGGGGTCGGACCTCTCGAAGACTGGACCGAATACATATCAGCCGGGCCAAAATTCGACAGCCTACCCCCAGGAAAACCCATCATTGAATAAAAGTCCGTGTGGTTAAAATTCGAACCCCTTGGGGTGGAGCTCAAGCTGTAAATTTCAGCTCCGGTAAGATTGGAAGGCCTAGGCGTCATTCCGGGGAGGGAACCCAATCCCAGAGACCTCCTAGAAGCATTGGATTTCCTCACCGTCACGTGAAGCTTTCCATCATTTCCGATCTCCGCATCGGTCTCCAGAAAATCGTGACCGTCCAAAGAGACAACATCAGACTCAACTTTGAAGGACACAATTGAAGCAGCAGTCTCTGGAAACTGCTCCATAATTAGCATCTTTGCGCCGCGATATTCGAACAGAAAGAGGAGCAGAGTGTACCAGATTATGCATTGCAACACTACAATTTGTACCATTAGAGTACCGGAGTAATCTCCATACATGGCAATTAAAAGTGGAATGCCCATGACAAGAGTATTGGGGAGTGTGGAGAGAGAAAATATTGTAATCATCCATTCGAGACTGCCATTTTTGGTAAAGTTAGTCCAGAAACCTAGGACAACGAGCATTATGATTTTTTGGAGGGTATCGGCGGCGATGAATCGGAAGTTCATGTTGTAAGGATTGTTTGTGGAGATGAAGTGGAAGGACAGAAGAGGAACAGCGAAAATGGCGACAAAGCGGTTAATGCCGGAGCACTGGTCCGGCGAGAAAATCTTCCACCACCGGACGGAGCCGTAGGCTAGGATCATGGCCACGTAGAGGGGGACAACCGCCGTTAAGACGGTGTATAGATCATGCCAAGTAATCATGTTGTTAAATTTTAGTAGGTTTGTTTTAGATCTAGCTAGTAGTGGTGTTGGAGAGTAAATTAAAGTAGAGAGGAGGGGCAAAATGGGAAAAAGAAAGCCGCTATATAACTAACTGTGGGCATATATATGTTGGATCCTCTGCTGACTACTGCTTCCACTGTTCTGGCGCAGGTTGCTGTTGCTGATGGAATTGTCAGCTGCTGCCACGTACTGTTCTGGCGCAGTTGCTGAGTTTCTGGTTCTGGTGCTGTTGCTGATGTAATCAAAGCGGGTTTGTATTTGGTGGAGAGAGAAAGAGAGTTTTAGAGAGAGAAAAAGTGAAACCTTCACGTGCAGGAGAGAGAGAGAGTGTATGTGAAATTACAAGGGATGGACAATTATGGAAGAATTTATAGAGGAGAGTGGGTTATATTGTACTGGCATCCGAACTGGTTTCCGGATTCTCTATCAGGATTTTTTTATGAAGATCTTATGAAAATTTTATTGTGGGTTGATAACATGATATTCGCTCACAATTCTTTTTTTATTTATATATAAAAATGATGACCAAACGCCGTTTATTTTTACATATAATTATTTTAAATTTCTTGATTATTTTCAGTATATGATTTTTTTTATATTTAATAACTTAGCTTGCTATTAAATATTAGGATAACTATAAATTTGGCTCAAAAAATTAAATACATATATCGGTTATAATTATCGTTAATGTTTTCAATGCGCTTTTTAGTTATTTTTTTGTTTATTATTATTTTGTTTGTTTATTTATATTATTATTTATTATTATTATTATAATTTGTATTTATCATTCCATAAAAAAATTTACTCTCACCATTGAAAATATTATTATTATTTACTCTAACCATTGGTAGTAAAATTCAGGCCAACCAAAAAATATTTTAGGCATCTATCAATTATTATTATTTACATATTCTTTATATATTTTTTTATTATTAATAATCGCTTTTACTTTACCTCTCTTAATCACTGCTCAACGGAGACAATTATTATCACAACTCAAATACTATTTTAAATGTACTCGTTTTATTTTACTTCGTTTATTTGGTAAAAGTAAACGGCGTTTGGTGGCTTCTAATTTTCTGTCAACTTATAAAAAAAAAAATTACTATCAAAACGACGTTGTTTTGATACACAAACAAAAAAAGAGTTGTGAGTCATTGAATCTCCTTTTAATGTGTTATCAATCCCACAGCAAAACTCTCATAAGATGCTCATAGAGAAATCCTCATAGAGGATCCGGATCCAAGTAGTTATGTGCTCAAAATATTTTGAATTAAAAAGCTATAAAGTCATTCTCTTACCTACAATAAAAATATTATTATAAATAATTTTGTTATTTTATTCTTCTTCTTAATAGACTTGAAAAGTTCATCAAAACTTTTATTCCGAGAATAATATAAATTGGACATAATTTAAAGTCGGATTGTGAGTCACTTTTCCTAAAGCAAGTCACGTGACAAGATGTTTTATACAAATAAGGTAATTTAATAGAACAGGTTAAAGAGTAAATACAGGTGGATTTTCGTACATTACTTATTACACATGACTGTATTTGAAATTAGATTTTTTATTGTAAATAGAAGACATATGCATACATAACTATAATTTATTAATATATAAATGAAAATTGCAAAAATTATGACTAAAAATAATTATAAAGAATATCATTTTTTACATATTTATATCTATGTTTGATTATTCTTAATGTGACGCCCCAAAAATTGGTATACATCACTCATCTCTTGGGTGTGGGATACGTGATATAATTCAAATACAACTTATTAATACAAATCACGCAGTATAATAATGACAAAACATAAAGCGTGAGTTTGAATACAAATATTGTCTACTGTAGATTATACAAACTCAAAAGGAGTCCTCATTAAAATTATTATCACACTATTTCACGAATAGTGAGGACTACTAATCTTATCCTCTGGACCATCATCACTCGATTCTCCGATTCATCTCTCATTTTATATTCTCATTTTACGAAGAGAACGGTAAAAAAGAAAGGTGAGCTCAACTATCCCAAGTAAAAATATTATCACTAAGATAATGCAAAATAAATTATCATTAGCCTTCAACGTTGTTAAACCGATAAAATATAACAAACATCAAGTTTAGCTGCAGTGTTGAACAAGCAATCCATTTAGAAGAGTCAGTAGAGAATAAAATCTCATCGTCATCAATGCACTACTGGCCAATGAGGACTTTTACCACATCATTTGTAACATTACTACCATGATTACAAGAATAATCCTCGATCATAATCATACCAAGTCCATCTACGCACTTTCTGTGCCATGGATGACTTTCAAAAAATATAAATATGAGGATGATGATGATAATGATGATATAAGAATTCAATAAAACAAGTTCAAGAATTAATTTGTCCAAGAACCAATAACGCTCAAATTGTCAATACGACATCGCTTTTGTAGAAAGTAAAATTCAAGAATGCTCGAAGAATATTTCCATGAAAAGATATTGGATGTTGCAATTATCAAGGATATTCCATTAATTTCATGGAGTTATAAGTCAAAACTTTAACCAATTGAGTATAATAAAGAATGGAATAACAAAAGAAATCGCCGTAAATGCAGATTGCTTGATGTATGAGTTATTCCAAACAGAATACTAAATAACGGAACTGTGTCAGGTAAATTGCACCGATGCAGGATGTTCCAACAGAATAATAAAGAATGGAATAACAATGAAATCACCATACATGCAGTAGATTTTGCATGTAGGCATGTTATTAAATGAATACTAATAAGTGCGGAATCACGTCCGCCAGAAACGCATGTACAGAACGTGATGTAAGACCCCAACTTTTTATAAATAAAGATTTAATTTCTAGTTATTATTTTGAAATAGTAAGGAAATTTGATTTGATTAATGTGGTTAGTTATGAGTAAAATGCGCAAATATTTTAAATAAGTTAAAGTGGTTATAAAATATTCATTGTTATTCGGAGAATATTCGTTTGGTCGTGGAATATTCTTATCGGTGTAGGAAATATTAAATGTATGACGATTTACACGTATGTGTGGGCCTATAACTAAAAAGCGATTAGATGAAGAAAATGACAAGTATAAGTTGTTTATAAATACTTGGTATTGTTATTCACAGATTATATTGTTGGAATCTTGAACGTGGTTAAAACACAAGATGTACGTGTTGTCAGACAAGAAGCTTACACGGTATTGCACCAATTATTGATTCTTACGTAAGAAAGGCACTACTCAATAATTATTACAAGAATTACTTATTCAAATATTTTATTTTATTGATTCAATAATTCTTTGAGTTGATTTTTTATATTATTGTTGTTTCAATAATTGTTACTACACAAGATGTTCCATTATCAAAGCAATAATTCATATTATCCGAATAATATTATTAGAAAACATTATGGACAATTTCTAGAAAGTTACATACAGGAGAGGTTTGGTCACCTAATTCTTGGCCAAAGTAAGGAGAAATTCTTATTGAAAAGCCCCTCTTTCCTGAAGGCAGCACGGTTGCACAAGATTGTAATTCGTAATATTATTTGTGAATAATTAATTATTGATTTATATGATGAGAAAATATTGATTTTATGTGGATATAGATGGAGAAAATTTTTAATGTGATAATTGTTGAAAATTAATATTTTATCTTTTTCTGATAAAATAATTCATTTGAATATATTATTTTAATAATATATTAATGATGATATTTTTACAATGAATGTGGGATATATGAGTATATGAGGAGGAAGAGTATTTTTGTTGCATTAAATGATTAACACATGTTTTGTGTGTCGGTGGACCCCATTTCTCGACATAGTGAAATTTGATTAAAGTTTTATTAAATCGCCCAGTATATGGATTTCGGTCAATTTTTGTTTGGAATTTGAAAAAACTTTCTTCTGCAAAGTTGTAGAGAATTTAATTTCCTATAAAAAGTCTTGAGATTCGAATTTTCTGATAAAAGGGCTATTTATTATGAATTATTAAAGTTCCAGATTAATTGATTATTTTTTTTTTGGAGTTTTAAATAACTTTTATATGAAAAACGTTTTTGGCAAGTTTGGCACATGTGTGGCTGATATGTTTGGATCAATGAGGGTGTGCGTAAGAATTTATAATTTATATATTATTATTATATTAAATTTTACTTTGGTGTTTAGCGATTTCTATAAATAGGGTCTTGGGTTAGAATTGAAAATCACACTTAAACTAAAGATTTCTCTCTTTCTCTCTATAATATCGAGCGTATTTTGTGAGTATTTTAGTACTTTGAGTATTGCTATATCTGGTGCAAGTTCTTTCAAAGACTATATCCAAAGATTCGATTCGGAAATTATTGAACGACCCAAAATAGGTCCATTTCATCAACCCATTCTGAGTCGCCAAATATATAATGCGAAAAACAACTACAACTTTATTACAACAATTGTCGTGCAAAATACAACAACACATATCTTTATGAGTTTGGATACCAATATATACCAAATGTAACTCTGGACACCAACTTGGATAACACGTCACCATGACACCTTACATAAAGTCATGATCAAAACCTGTTTTAGAAATTAGAATCTTTGGGAAGTGCTCATGAGAAACCTTCGTATACATGGGAGGCCGTGCTTTTTAGGTTATGGTAGATATCATATGGCCACGAATTATCCTTGGTTGACCAATAGACCCCCAAAGAAAAAACAAGAAGATTACTTATCATATTCTTCCCGATGGCGTAGTCTTCTCTTGACATATCATTATCTCCACTATCTCTAATTTGGTATTATACTCCAAACAAACACCAAGATTATATAGGTAGTGCTTGTAAATATACTCAAAGCCAAGTGGATGAAGCACAACCATGTCTTATGATAACACGAGTTTGTATGTCATTTAGACATCTTGTATGATAGTGACAAAACACCCTTCCAAAGTTGGGTTCGCCTCACCCTATTTAATTCACCAAAATAACTATTAAATGATGTATAAAATACAACACACTAAAGCCCTCAATAAAATTATTTTCATACTCTTGGAGAACCTCAACAACTATAGACCACCGTTCTATTCCCTTGTTATCCCCTTTCAACCCCAAATACACTTTTATTACGAAAAGGAATTGTGAAACAAAGGTTGAAAGACAACTTCGATAAAAGAATATTATGACTAAAGATAAATAAATTATCAATAGTCTTCATCAAGAATTAATCGTAGATTTAGAACATATGGTAGATGATAAAACTTTTCAACCATAGTTGCGGTGAACGAAGCAATCCATTAAAAAAGAGTCGAATAGACTATAAAGTCTATTGTCTTCTCCACGTTAAAAGTCCACCAACAATATTTTATCCCCTGTAACATCAATCATCAGTTCCTTTCCACAATCATATGAATAACTCATAATCATAATTGTGATTCTAAATTCCTCTTCTCATCCGGAATGAAGATAATTTTCATCAATTGTCTTTACCGAAACATCAAATATCATGGTTATACCAAATCACAGTTCTATTCATAATCATACTAATAAATTCATTGCTGCACACGGCCAAAGATATTCATCAACGATACTCTAAAGCTAAAGATATTCAACAATGGTCATCTTTGCATTACGAGCCAAAGATATTCATCAATAATTCATCTCTGCACTACAATTTAAAGATATTCAACAATGAAGTTTAACAAAGCCGAAGATATTCATATATCAAAGAAATACATAATCATTTTAGGAAGTTATATAACAATAATTATAACCATGTTGATCAATTCACCTTTGCACTTAAGCTAAAAATATTCAATTATAAATTGATGGTGGCCATGATCGTACCGGTCAACAATTCGACTTTAGCACTATTTGGTTGAAGAGAACCTATGGTCACGATCATACCAATAATCTACCCATCTTTACACTCAAGTCAAAGAGAAATATCATCATTAGGGTTATAAGAATGTTATATAAAAACAATATAATCAAAACATGGTTTTAATTTCAAGAGTAAGATTCATAAATCAGCGATAATTTAGTTAGAAAAAGAAACCAATTTTATAAATGAATAGTAATCAAATGAATAACTCCATGAATAGTAACTTCATGAATAGTAACCCATGAATAGTAACCGTAAGTAAATAGTAACTCATGAATAGTAACTTTCGTGAATAGTAACCCATGAATAGTAACTCGTGAATAGTAACTCATGAATAAGTAACTTCGTGAATAGTACTAAATTCAAATCGTAATCATAGTATCGTAAATAATGTCATATCGTAAATAGTATTATATACATGAATAGTGTCGTATACACATGAATAGTACGAGTATCGTGAATAGTAACTCCCGACTCAAAAGATAGAAATTCGAAAAAAAAAAACATCTTCACGCTTAATATAGTACTCGTGAATAATAACTCGTGAATAGTAACTCATGAATAGTAACTCATGAATAGTAACCCCGACATGAAAAAAGTTCCAAATTTGATAAAAGTTCCAACCAATATTTGAAAGATAATGATATTGAAGAAATAATATCATTTGAGAAGAAAATAACATCCTACTTATCCCTTTACCTCAAAAGCGTGAAAGACTTACGGCGGGATATCGGATGTATGATTTGAAGGAAACTTGCAATCGATGAATATCAACTCACAAAGTATCTAAATACTCACAAATTACACTCGATAATCTAGAGAGAAAGAGAAAGCTTATATTTACGGTGTGATTTTTAATTAACTTAGCCTCTATTTATAGGAAAATGTTATACGTAGAAGAAGACTTGACCTTTACACGATGGCTTTACACCGCTACTATTCCACCCACCAAAATCAGCCATCTTCCCCAACAACCAAGAGTGGGGCCCACTCAATTCTAGAATTTTCCACCAAAACCTAATTTTAAATCGATTACCTCTTAAAATTCATAACAAATCATACGTTCATTTTTAACGGTTCAAAATTTGTGGACATATACTCAACTTATATATGTATAACATATCCAAAATTACAACGATCCAACGGTCGGATCAAAATTTATAACTCACAATATATTTGAAGAACAACGATTTTTCGGACTATTAGTCCTTGGACCGATTTCATTCAAAATTTCACCACTGAAATATCTACAAAGAATTTTTGGGTGATTCAAATTTTTGATTAGCTTACTTCTAGGGCTTTCTTTTGATATATGGCTCATCTCTTAACTCATTATACACAAAGAGTTATGGATTTTACAAAATCAAGTAATAAACTAATTTTTCTCGAAAATCCCATATTTTGTTCTCCATTTAAACAAATCTTGATAAAACACCTCATCTTTAATTCCTTCACTTAAATACATAAATAAATCCATCATTTATATCCACATCAAATAAATATTTTCTTATCATATAAATCAATAACTAATTATTCACAAATAATATTACGAGAATCACAATAATGAATGACCAGGTTCCAGAGAAGAGGGGCTTTCCAATAAGAATTTCTCCTTCTTCAAGCGGCATGATTAGGTGACCAAACCTCTCCTTGATGAGAACTTTTAGACATTGCCAATAATGCTATCTAATAATATTATTCAAATAATATGAATTATTGATCGATAATGGGAAATCTTTATGCGGTGATAATTATTGAACAACAATAATAAAATATCAACACTGCAATTATTGAATCAATAAAATAAAATATTGAGCAAGAATTATCGTAACAATTATTAGTAGTGCCTTCACGTAAGAATCAATAATTGAAAAAAATCTTAATCTTGATCTGGTGTCTTTAACAACCATGACACACGTATTACTTTACTTTACCAACCGGGTATTCCAACAAAGTGTTACTTGATAACGATTCTGCCGTTATTTATAAAAACTTAATTTTGTCGTTTTCTTCATCATTACGCTTATTATTACATTATGGGGCCCCAAAATGGTATTTTCAAATCGCATTTAATATTCCCAAGCGGAAAGAATATTCCACGACGAAACGAATATTCTCAACAACAATGAATATTTTATAACCACATGTATTTTGAAAAAATTCATATATCACCCTTTAACTTTAACTTTTATCAATTTAACCATTTCTTGAATAGTAATTATAAGAAAAATTGAATACTTTTATTTCATAAAATTGGGTCTTCTGACTATTCTTTTACGAGGTTAGGGATATTTTTTTTTAAAATAATAATATTTCTTCAATATCATTATGCCAAAATATTGGTTGGAACTTTTTATCAAATTTAGAACTTTTTCATGTCGGAGTTACTATTTACGAGTTACTATTCACGAAGCATGATGATATTTTTTGTGAAATTTCTATCTTTTGGTGTCAGAGTTACTATTCACGTATACAGCACTATTTACGAATACAACACTATTCACAGAAAAATTAAAATTTCTTTTCTGTGTCCAAGATTGTCTGTTATGATTCCTATCTTTGATTGGATCTATATTTTGGTCTTCATTCTTGAATTTTACTCCACTCTGGTTATTTATGAAGTATTTTCGAACTTGAGTTATTTAAAGTATGAATCCTTAATATTTGTTCTTTTGTTTCACCGGATTCGTTTTCTTTAAAATATTTTTCATCATCCTCAGTCCTAAATGATGATATAACTGAATATCTTTGGCCTGTAGTGCAAAGATGAATAATTTTTCGATGAATATCTTTGGCGTAGAATGCAAAAGATAAGCAGTGTTTAGATGAACATGAATTAATCGATGAATATCTTTGGCTAGTAGTGCAAAGATGAACATGTGTTGAGATGAACATGACCAACAGATGAATATCTTTGGCCTGTAGTGCAAAGATGACTATTTAATTTATGATGTATATTGATTGATGTTACAGGGATAAAATATCGATGATAAACTTTTAAATTCATAGATGATAGTAGATTTCATTCTCTACTTAACTCTTCTAATGAATTGTTGTTTCCGTTGTAGTTGTTGATCTAAAATTTGTTGTCTATTGTATTCTATCAGATTTTTCCATGTTGAAGACTAAGGATAATTTGTTGTACATTATCTTAGTCATAATATTCTTTACTGGGCTAGTTGAGCTCACCCTTTTCCTTTTTATTCCATTTTTCTTCTCAGGAGACGAGAATATAGCGGGAACTAGTCGGGGTGTGGAGTGATGGTTCAAGACAGTTGTTTTTGTAGTCCTCACTATTTTGTAAAATAGTGTATCAATAATTGTAATGAGGACTTATTTTAGTGTGAATATTATCTAGAAGACAATATTTGTATTTAAACTCACAGTTTATGTGTTGTCGTATTTTGCACAACAATTGTATTAATGAAGTTGTAGTTGTTTCTGTACCATGTATTTGGCGACTCAAGAATAGGTTGGGTGATTGGACCTATTTTGGGGGCGTCACAGTTGGTATTAGAGCTTAGGGATATGATCTCTGGCGGAGATCGGGGAATAGAACTAGGAGGGGAGAGACGAGTAAATCCTTCGCTAGTGTGTCCTACCTAGCTTATTTGTTGGTCGGTTATAATATAGGGGTATTATGTGATTTGTTAATTTGTTAAATTAACCCTTGTTTTATGGCAGTATTTGAGAATGTCGACTGAGAATGTTAATGATTGGAGTAAATGAGACCATGGAGACACCTTTGCTCACCAACGAGGAGAACGTGCAACAGGCTGGCAATGTTCCTCCTGTGAACAACACTACTGAGCAGATGACGAACGATGGTATGTTTAGGAACTTTCTAGAATTCATGCAAAACCAAACAAGAAAGACTCTTATTCAAAATGCAGGTGGAAATCTCTGGCAACTCACGGATGGTCACCGCTTAGCGATTCGAGAGTTAGACCGCTTGTAATTTTTGGGAAAGCGAACCACTTACGGCGAGAGACATGGATAAAGCAGATCACTAAGATATTTGATGTCTTGGGATGCTCGGAGAGCAAAAGGTTCCTTTCGCCACTTTCATATTACGAGGAGAGGCAAATTATTGGTGGGAATCAAGTAAAAGCGTACTCATTTTACCGAATCGAAGATGTCTTGGAAGAAGTTCCAAGAATTGTTCAACGACAAGTACTTTCCGAAAGTATTCGTCACATGAAGTAGGTAGAGTTCATCAAGTTGGAGTAAAACAATATGAACGATGTCGCAAATCTGAAGCTAAGTTTCACGAGTTGTCTCGATTTGCATCCCATTTGGTTGATAATGAGGAGAGAATGACGCGAATGTTTCTGCGAGGTTTGAAACCCAAAATATAAATCGATAGCTCATTTCTCACAAACTTTGTTTATATTGAGGATGTTGTGAATAGGGCTCGATTATTGGATGCAATAATGAGTTAGCTCAATCGAAGAATAATGACCAAAAACTCGATGATAATCGCATCTGCAATTGGCGGCCATCGTGAACAATGATAACAATCGTGGAGTAAATTATCATGCCGAAATGGTAACCACCGGTGGTAATCATGGCCAAGATAATAATAAGAAATAACTCAGTGGAAATTTCAAGAAGAGAAGATTTAACGATGACGGGAAGATGTGACAGCAAAGACCAAAGACCAAAGAACGAATTTTAGAGGAGGAGAAAGACCGCCAGTTAGATCTACTGAGATCACGGAGAAGAGGGACACATAAGTCCAAACTATTCACAACCTTACAAGGTATGTTTTAGTTATGGAAAAGACGGTCATATAGCTCGAGATTGTCTCCGTAAGCGAAACCAAGTCCAGTGGGGATGGTGACTCCAAAGGTTGTCGAGACAAGTCAAAGTCATCGGTTCTTGGAAGAAGCGTTTTCGTGACTTCTCAAAAAGCGAGTAACCCGAACGAAGTTAGCACGGGTTAGTTAATTATAAATTTTTGCGAAGTTATACCTTATTAGATACCGGTTCTACCCATTCATTTATCTCTCCTGCTTATACTCAACGTTTAAACTTGACTTTGGAGAAAATTAGACTTTGACTTATTTGTTGAAACTCCGTTAGGAGAAACTTTCGTTACATCCGCTGTTTATAAATCTTGTTTGATCCAAGTTGGCACCATCACATTACCTGTTGACCTTATTTCTTTAAAAATTCTTGCATTTGATGTGACCTTAGGGATTGATTGGTCAACCACTCATCATGCTAAAATTGATTGCTTTTGTAAAGTTGTTAGTTTTCATATTTCTAAGCAACCTGTTATTCGAATTTAAGCAACCAAACCATTGAAGTCAAACTCTTTTATATCAAGCCGTAAAGTCATTCGTTTATTGAAAAACGGATGTCAAGCTTTCTTAGCCATGTTATGGACTTGAACAAAAATACGTCAGATTTGAATGATATTTCTGTTGTTAGTAAATTTCCTGATGTATTTCCTGAAGAATTTCTTGGCTTACTCCCAAAGTGTGATATTGAATTTTGTATCGACTTTGAATAAAGACAAAACCCATTTCTAAAATCTCATGGCTCTATTGAACTTGAGGAGTTAAAAATTCAATTTGTAGAAGTTTGTGCAGAGCCTCTATCTGGTGGTGACTTTGTGGGAATGCTCCAAAGCCAAACTCTCCATAGGGGACACCATATTCGTGCGCGATAGTAAAGCGATAGGTGTCATTATGACGTCTTATCCAAGGTTGGGATATGAGTCACGATTGAGAACAACCTAAGTCGATAATCGAAATACGTAGCTTTTCAGCTTAGTTGGTTATTATCGGAGATTCGTTAAAGGATATTCTCGAATCGCTATTCCATTAACGTGACTCGTAGAGATACAAAATTAGAATGGAGCAAGGAATGTGGGAAGAGCTTGAAGAACTCGATAGGAGACTCATTTTGCACGTGTTACACCATACCATCCTGAAAAGCGAACGTGGTAGGCGGCGTGTTGAGTAAAAGATCGATATCTGATCACGAATGCGATATTGTCAAAGACCCATTTCATATAACTTACAAATGATAGATATAGAGTTAAAGACTCTAGGGACTCACGTGATGATATACAAGTAGAACCAACTTTAATCGATAAAGTTAAAAACGTTTAAGATACACACCGGAGCTGATGAATATGAAGAAGGAGGTACAAGAAGTTGTTATTCCAAAAGCGAGAATTGGCGATGTGAGGAAAGCTCAAACCTTCGATTTATTAGTCCATTTTAAATCCTCGATCGAATAGGAACTGTGGCCTATAGACTCGTTTTACCGCCAAGTATGACGCGTGTTCATAACGTTTTTCACGTATCGATGTTACGTAAATATGTGGACGACTAGAACTGTTGGGAGAATGCATATTATGATTTGATGTTTTAATGCATGTGTTCATGATTATTTATAAGGTCCTTTAAATAATATATGTATAAGGACTTAGTGATAGATCAAAATTGTTAGGTTGATCTAAGCTTTCAACGTGTATCATTCTGTTCTAGAATGTATAGATAGAAAGATCAAAACTGTTAGGTTGATCTTGAGATGTAATAGATTAGTCTTGAAGAAATCGTAGTGCATCAATCTGATCAACATTGCAGAAGTCAAGGCAGAAAATGTAGAGCCTGAAGATCGTAGTGTGCCTGCCTTGAAAGGGGACTCTTCGGAAATCGTAGAGTGGTCCCAACGTTCACCAAGCTAACTCCACGATCGTAGTGTGCTGAAGGAAACGTGAAGTTTATAAGTCAACGATCGTAGTGTGCCTCGGGAGCGTAGAAGTCAACAACACGAGCAGCAAGAGAAGATCAGAAGTGCGTGAAAGTTTAAGAGAAATCGTAGTGTTCTCGACTGATAGCATCGTAGTATGCAAGTCAAAGCCACTACGATCTTAACCGTAGAACATCACGATCCAATCGTAGAGCATCATCTGTCTCATGTCAGAAACCGTTAAGCATCATGAGTTGTTAATTCAACATACGAGGAATGGATCCCAGATGCTGCAGTGCTCATCAGTCCCAGAATATATGAAATATCCTTAGTATGCAACAAAGAAGCGTATTGAAGAAGCTAAGGATAGTACTATGGATAAGAGGGACAAAACACCTTTTCAGGTGGTAGGTGAGAAAGCAGCCTGCAGTGTCAGTGAGCCAGAATGCAGAATTCAGAGATGTGCAGAAATGTCTCCATCGCAGCACAGAAAGTTCAGAAGCATTTAATGCCACAACGGATGGATCCAACGGATAGTTTTCAACATCACATATATATAGATCAGACAGATGAGAGAGAGAAGCATGCAATCAAACATTCAACGTGAAGAATTCTCTAAGGCTCAACTCTACGATCTGAGATATTGAAAAGCTTGCTCAGTTACTCAGTTCTTAACGAACCAGTGCTTACGAAAGCGTGGTAGAACTTTCGTAAGCAACAACAACAACCATCAATCAATGAAGAAGAGTACCAAGTCTGCTTTGGACTTGAAGAGTTAAATAGTGAATTGTAAGAAACCAAGTTCATTGGACTTGAAGAGTTCAAGAGTGAACTAGAAGTTCTGGGCATTTGGTGCAGAAGGAATCTGTGTGATTAGGAAGATTGTAAAAGACATCCTTAGTGGATATCCTACTCGTTGAGTAGAAGAGTGGACTAGGAGCTTTGAGTGCTCTGAACCACTTAAAACAATCGTGTCATCTATATCTCTGCTATAAGCTGCTATATCTGCTATAAGCGCTTTTACTCGCCTTTCATAACTCCATTGCTTGGTTAAAAAGATTAAAACAAATACTAATTCCAATAAATTTTAATCACTATCTAAGAAACAAGTTTAAAATAGAAAAGATTTTCAAATATCTATTCAACCCCCTTCTACAGATAACTTGCTACTAAGAACTAACAATTGGTATCGAGGCGGGTTCTATTTTACTGACTTACACGCTTTAGTAGATCCAAATGGCTTTTCATATTCAAGCGAATCCAGACCGGGGAGGCAAAGAAGCCACTGATGTGCAACAAGGATAAATTTCTTAAGCTGGAAAGTTAGAATGCAAGCTTACATGGACTCAATAGATGAAGATCTATTTGAGACTGTTCTTAATGGGCCCTATATACCAACAAAGCTTGCACCAACCAATGACGAGCCAAACAAATTACAAATCAAAGTGAAAGAAGAATGGACAGACACAGATAAGAAAGCCGTCCAACTTGACAAAAAGGCTAAGAACATCCTGTTCCAATCCTTGTAGGACGATCTGTTTGACAATGTTGTAAACTGCAAAACAGCCAAGGAAGTCTGGAAAGCACTACTGATCATGCACGAAGGAGCTGAAGAAGTTAGAGAGAACAAACAGTCTCTTCTAACACAGCAGTACGAGATGTTTGCTCATGTGCAAGGCGAAAATGTAACTGCCACTTATGAAAGATTCAACATTCTGCTCAACTCTCTACGACCATATGGAAAGATCTATCCTAATAAAGATTTGACCATAAAGTTCATGAGAGCCCTACCGAGCAAGTTGTATGCCAAGACCACTGCAATAAGAGAGTTAAAGAATCTTAACGAGATGACAGTTCAACAACTGTATGGCAATCTCCTGACATACGAGCTGGAGCTGACCCAACGTGATGAAACCCTTTCAGAAGGAAGAAGGAAGGAAAAGGGTGTTGTTCTCAAAGCAACTAAAAGTGTATCAAAAGTCATCACTGAGATTGAATCTGACGATGATGAAGACGATGATGACGATCTTGCCGTGATGGTAAGAAAACTAAGAAGGTTCATGCGTCAAGGCAAAGTCAAAAGCAAAAGAAGGTCAAGAATACACTTCTGATAGCGAGGAACAAATAAATGATCTATGCTACAAGCTGCAAAGAAGCTTGGGCATTTCATTGCCAACCGCAACAAACCCTAAGAGAAGAACTAAAGAAGAAACAACATGGAAAGAAGGAATACAAAGGAAACAAGAGGCCTCATAAAAGAGACAAAGGCACGGTAGGCGGAGGATTATGGAGTGATTCAGATAATGATTCAAATCTTCGACTCTGGAGATGAAGAAGAACCACAAATGGCCAATCTGTGCTTAATGGCCAAACATCTGAAAAAGGACAAACAAAGCCTCAACATTCACAATGTAAATCTCTATGAGGTATTTGATTTCAACTCACCGATGTAGATATGAATGACTTAAGAAGCCAGACTGCGTGGCATAACCAATGATCTACATCAATACATGAAGTGGTTCAGTGTTGTCCAAGGATCATTCACTTCTTGAGAGGAGAAGAAGAAAGTCCAAAAAGAGCTTGAAAACACCCCTTCTAAGAAATCGATCTTCTCTCCAAGCTTGAAGTCGAGAATAAAACTTTAAAGCAGAACAAAACACACATCACGCATACAAAGAGAGTCTAAGCTAACCTCTAAAATTGAGGATCTAGAAGACTATCTATCTGCATGGAATAAATCCTCATCATCCATGGAATTTGCCTACCGCTCTCTAGTCGGAGAAACACATTCGACGAGTAATGTGCTTATGCTTTGGGGAATCCATCTCGAGCTAAGTGTGGAAAAGATAATGGAAACCGGCTCGTAATGTCTGGAGCTTTAGTAGAGGCATTGCTTTTGTTAAATCCTCACAGTTGGAAGAACCGGCTCAACCTTGTTCTACCGATTCTAGTCATACTCGAGAAGTAAAGGATCACATCGTCGTGCGGGTTTCATAAAGGAGAAGAAGAATTCCAACCTCTACTCTACCAACCTCGAAGAATCGTAGAGTCAAGCAAAACTAACTCTCACGAATCTACTAGGAAGTACAAGAGAGGTAAGGCTCACTCATCACTATTTATGAAACCTAAGGACACGTGGAAGAAAGAGAATTAGTTCACGGAAGGCTAATTAAGGAACCACACAAGTCCAGTGGAGGATGAATCACACACACACAGCACGCGTCATCATAATAGATGTGTCGTATGTGATAAGTATATGGTCATAATGCTACAAAGTGTTATTATAACTCCATGCATGTGAGACCCAAGACTAGACAAGTTTGGGTTCCCAAAGGCACTAACATAGAAGGACCCATGCAAATATGGGTACCAAAAAGAAGGTTAAAATGTTTTGTGAGGAAAAAGCTCCACGACCTCAACATGGTATCTAGGCGATTGGATGCTCAAGGCATATGACAGGAACAAAGCTCTGCTTATCTAACTATGTAGAAAAGGAGGGTCCTCGGTCATCTTTGGAGATAACGGCTCAAAAAGACAAGAGGATATGGCTCTGCTGGCGATGGTGCAATATCTTTCAAAGAAAGTAGCTTTATGTGGAAGGACTTCAACACAACCTTCTAAACATCACCAACTCTGCGACAAAGGGTCATTAAGTAACATTTCTCAACAATCAATGTCAAGTCGTAGAGATCGAAGACATCCGCCATAAAGCTAACTTAGGAACAAGAGAAGGAAATGTTTATACTATAGACCTTGGTCAACTAAGCTCGATGAAACAATATGTTTTACGCAAAAGCATCCGAGGAAATGAAATTTGGCTATGGCATAGAAGAAGGCATCCCACTTAAACTTCAAAAGCATGTCCAAAGCGGCATCAAAAGATCTCGTGGTGGTCTACCCAAGTTCAACTTTGTGAAGGAAAGGCCATACGAATGCACCGCCACTTGGAAAGCAAACCGAAGCTCATTCGAAGAGCAAGGCGCTAACTCCATTGACAAACCCCCAGGTTGCTCCACATGGATCTCTTTGGGCCAATCCCAACAACCGGTCTTAGAGGATAAAGATACTCTCAAGTCGTAGTGATCCATTTACTACACCCGATTCATATGGGTATTCTTCCTAACTTCAAAGGATGAGACAAGCTCCGAATTAATCAAGATGTTCAGACTGGTGATGAACGAAAAAGGAGAGAAAATCAAGGCCATAAGGAGTGATTATGGAAAAGGATTCGATTTCTCAAAAATGGATCGATTACGCACGAACAATGGCATCGGTCATAACTTCTCGACTCCACGAACTCCTCAACAAAATGGAGTTCTTTGAAAGAAAGAATGAGAACCCAATAGAGGTGGAAGGACTCTCTAGCAGTGACCCATCTGCTGAATACTTTAGGAAGAAGTCATCAACACCGCATGCTACACACGTAGCAGATCATTAATTCACTCTACGATCGAAGACACCCTACGAGTTGTGGAAAGGAAGAAAGCCAAGTGTCGCCTATTTCCGTATCTTTGGCGGTCATGCTTTATATTCTCAACAATGAAAGCGATGTCGACAAAATTCTAGCCCAAGTCAGATGAAGGGATCTATCTTGGATATGCCACAGACAGCAAAGCTTACAGAGTGTTCAACAAGAAAACACTGAGTGTCGAAGTCTTAATACATATCATCTTTGATAAAACTGACTTAGACAAAACAGTGCCTCTAGACACTACGACCGATAGTGCAGACACTACAAATGAAGTCGTCGAGCTAAACACTACGATCGTAGTGCCAGATAGTGAAATCGTAGAGCGTGATAATGAGATCGTAGAGAGGTCCATTCAAGACAGCGAGCCTCCACTCCAAGAAGAAGAGATAGACCTTGAAGACTTAAGACAGGAAGGCATCGTAAGCGGATGTCCCAACCGGGAATAGATGGGCAAGAGATCACACTCGAGGATCTAATCATTGGAGATCCAGAGTGCAAGAGTAAAAACAAAGCTGCTTTACTCGGAATGAATGCTTACACCTAAAGCTCATCACAGATAAAGCCAAAGAAGATAGAAGATGATATGGAAGACTCGGTTGGATAGAAGTCGTGCAGAAGAACTCAACCAATTTGAGCGAAGCAAAGTGTGGAGATTGATACCAAGACCAAAAGAGTCATCCCCACATAGGAACCAAGTGGGTCTTCAGGAACAAAATGGATGAAGATGGGGATATTACAAGAAACAAGGCAAGATTAGTGGCAAAGGGCTATTCTCAAGAAGAAGGCATTGACTATGATGAGACATTTGCACCTGTTGCGGACTAGAAAGCTATCGAGAATCTTTCTTGCCTTTGCTGCTCACAAGAAGTTCAAAGTCTTTCAGATGGATGTGAAGAGTGCATTCCTAAATGGAGAGCTTCAAGAAGAAGTCTACGTAGAACAACCTCCAGGTTTCATCAATCCATCTATTTCCAATTATGTCTATAGATTAGATAAAGCTTTATATGGTCTTAAACAAGCACCAAGAGCATGGTATGAAACACTGACTAACTTCTTAATAGAAAATGGGTTCACTAGAGGTAGAGTAAATACCACATTATTTCTTAGAAAGCATAAGGACAAAGTCTTATTAGTTCAAATATATGTTGATGATATCATTTTTGGTTCTACTGATGAAAAGTTATGTAAGAGATTCTCTAAGCTAATGCAGAACAAGTTTGAAATGAGCATGATGGGTGAGCTGAATTTCTTCCTTGGACTGCAAGTGAAGCAGACTGATGAAGGAATATTCATCAACCAAGCCAAATACATCAAAGACTTATTAAAGAAGTATGGCATGGAATCAACCTCTCCCATGAAAACACCAATTGCTCCCCGCAACCAAGCTTGACAAGGATGAGAATGGTAAGCGTGTTGATATAACTCAATACTGAGAGGTATGATAGGTTCTCTTTATACCTAACTCGCTTAGTAGACCGGATCTAATGTTTGCAACAACATATGTGCTAGATTTCAAAGCTAACCCTAAAGAGTCACATTTGTCCAACGTAAAGAGGATCTTTAGGTATCTTAAGGGTACACACCCTACTTGGGGTTGTGGTATCCCAAGGAATCCTCTTTTGAACTAATAGGATACATGATCTTTGATTTTGCAGGATGAAAAATAGATAGAAAGAGTACCAGTGACACTTGTTAATTCTTAGGAGCAGACTTGTGTCTTGGTTCAGCAAAAAGCAAAACTCAGTGTCCACTTCAACTGCAGAAGTGAATACATTGTTGCGGGAAGTTGTTGTGCTCAGATCCTTTGGATGAGAAATCAGCTAGCTGACTATGGGTTTGATTTCAAGTCTATACCTATACACTGTGATAATATAAGTGCCATAGCAATAACTCATAATCTCATTATTCATTCAGAACCAAGCATATAGAGATAAGGTATCACTTCATTTTAGGGATCGTATGCAAAATAGAACTATTTCTTTACAATATATCCCTACCGAAAATCAACTCTAGCGATGTTTTTACTAAACCATTAGATGAATCCAAATTTAACAAGTTAATAAGTGAGCTAGGCATGCTAAATCTTCAACCTTGAATCTATGCTCTAGATTGTGCTTAACCATGCCAGATATAAAGGTACGCACTCAAAATCGTAGACATGATAAAGGAAAGATCACGATCGTAAAAGTTGAAGCAAATAACTACCTCAACGATCGTGACAAAGACTCAACTTTCATAAGTGCAGACTCGACGATGACCAAAAGCCCTTTCAACAAGCAAAGTGAATCCTGTGATAACAAGCTTTATAACAAAGCAATCTCTCCAAGAGGTGCCTCAAGGATAAACCTAACCCTTGAAACACACCAAGAGGTTGGCCCTTCCTGAGTTACTTTAAAAAGAATGCTTAGTCAAAAAAAAAACTCATCACTAGGATCCGGACAGACTCGACGATCGTAGGACAGACTCGACGATCGTAGGACAGACTTGACGATCGCAGAACAGACTCTACAAATGCCGATCAGACTCAACGACTGCTAGATAGACTCGACAGACAGACTCGACGAATGCTGATCAGACTCAACAACTGTCAGACAGACTCGACGATCGTAGGACAGACTCTACGAATGGAGAACCGACTCAATAATCAGAAGACTATCTCTACGATCGTAGTCATCCTGAAGACATCTCAGCACTGAAGACTCAAAGGGCAAATCAGTACATTTCTAAATAGTCAAAATCGTAGAGCCAAACAAAATGCAACACCTGTCCCACTAAGTCAAAAAGAGATAGGGAAGCTACAAGTACAAATTGGAACCGTGATTTTGAAATCTGAAGTTCAAAAGATTATCTCTCATTCTCTCTCTCTCTCTCAAAGCAAAACCCTAACTCAGACAAAAGCTCAGTAGTATCTCTCTTCTCAACTAAAGAATCAATGGCTGCTTCTAATGTGATTTCGGGCTATAGACTCTATTTTGACGAATTCAAAACCGCTCCACCAAAGTTTCACAAGATCTTAGCCTTACTAAAGAAGGCAGGTCTCGAAGAGGCGCCAAAGACCGATACACTCATCTATCTTAAATTGGTGAAGGAGTTCTACAAAAATGGAGTGTACGAAAACAACACCATCACCACACGAGTTAGAGGAGTTGAAATAAGGCTAGGGGAAGAAGACGTCAATCTGGCCCTAGGTTTCAAGAATGTGGGGCATCCATTTCTAAATAGCATAAGATTTCAAGAGGGACTGAAGAAGATGCATCACAAGAAGAACCCCTTTGTGAAAGGCTACAAAAAGAAGGAGTTCCTCAGAGGTATGAATTTTGGGTGACATTATTGGGAAATGCATCTGCTACTGAGAGCTAAGGTCGTGACTTCGATAAATGAGGCTCGGCTTAAGCTCATGACAACTATAGTATATGGAACTCAACTCAACTATAAAAACAGATTGCTCGAATGGATCGCAAGTGGATCGTAATCTCAAGAAGAAATCAAAGAGCACCCCAAAGATCTTTGTATGGGAGGTTCATTAGCATCATTCTGCAATCTGCATTGGGTGACAAAATTGGGGATAATGAAGGAGAAGCCATCAACCCAAAGAAGAAGAATGATACAGTTGTTGTTCAGCGGGAAAGAAACCTCATTTGAGTTCGTTCGAATGATGACAGAGTCAAGTGGGAGATCTCGAGGAACAAAAGAAAGTAGGCTTTCAAGGAGGAATGTCTGTTGTCAGAGAAGTTGAAGAAGAAGGAGAAGCAGACAAGGGAGAACCCTCTACCTTGCCAGAAAAAGCAAGGGCAAAAGGAAGCTTAGAGAAAGACAAGTTGAAGAGCCTCAAGGATCAACAACTAACATTCCTGCAGAGTCCTCTGACATAGAGACTCTAAGGAGGCTAAGAAAGATGCAACAACAAGAAGAAGCTGAAGAAGATCAAGTCGCCATTTCATAAATCTTAAAGAAGAACAAGACTGGTCATAAGTCCAAAAGACCAACAGTGTCTTCGATCGTAGAGACTCTGCTGTTTTCTAAAAACAGGCCAAGTGTGGCAGAAATGGAGGAAGCTGCTTCAAGGAAAGTGGCTGATCAACGAGGCAAAACAAAGACTCAATGTAAGACCCCAGCTTTTATAAATAAAGATGAATTTTCTATAAATATTATTTTTGAATATTATGGAATAAATTTGATATAATGTTATAGTTGTGGGTAATATTTATAAATTTTGCAAAAAAGCAAGTTGTTTATAAAATATTCGTTTGGTGGGGAATATTCTTTTTGTCGGGGAATATTAAATACGACGACTCAATCGATGGTGGACCCCTAGCGGAAGTATTGTCGTAGTTAGAAAAGCGACAAAATTATCTTTCTATAAAAATAACTTGGCGAGAGGTATACTGAATTAAACCGCTGTTGAACTACCCGGTAGTAAAAAAATACGATGTCTGGCGTGGTTGCGTAGTAGCACACGGTATTGATTATTGATGCTTACGTGAAGTCGCTTAGCTATACTCAATTATTACTACGATAATTCTTTGCATCATATCTCTTATATTATTGATTCAATTATTGTCACAAAGTATCATCCATATAATATGTTATATTATTAATTGAGGCGACAAGTTATAAATGATTAATAATTGTTGAAAGATTAAATATATGTTGATTAAAAATAAAATGATTTGTGGTAATGTTTATTCGATCCTTGATATATATAAAAAGTACATTATGAGGCGTTTGTGGTAAGTTTGATTATTTTATGGGGGGCCGTATATGTCATCATCTAAGAGTCTCTTCGTCGATAGTAAATAGTATTTACCTTTGTGAATAGTAATTACCTTTGTGAATAGTAATTAATTACCTTCGATAGTATTTACCTTTGTGAATAGTAATTACCTTTGTGAATAGTAATTACCTTCGTCGATAGTAATTACCTTCGTCGATAGTAATTACCCTTCGCAAATAGTAGTTGTCCCTTGATATTACAAGAGTTAATTTCGCCTCTTGATTGTTCCAAGGTTAATTACCCCCATGAAATAGTAGTTGTCTCTTGATATTACCAAAGTCATTTTGACCCTTCGTTAAGACCAAGAGCCACCCTCGCTTTTTCTATAAATAGAAAGCTCATTCCTTCATTATTTCTTATGAATTCATTGAAACTACAGAGAAACTATAGAGAAAGAAGAAAAGTATTCTACTACTTCAGCTTTTCAATATTAGGTTCTTCTAAGGTAAGGGATATTATTTGTTGTGCCGTAAGGGTGTTATTCTTTCTTATTCATGAAGAGAACTTACATTATTCCATTCTTTATTATTACATTGGAATAACTTTGTATACTGTGACATATACTATACTTGGTGAAATCTTATGTTATTCCATTCTTATTTATTACATTGGAATAACTTTGTATATCGTGGTTTACCCTATACTTGGTGACATTCTTCTATTATTACATCTTTATTATTCATTGGAACATCACATGCGTGTGTTTTACACGGATCTGGTTCCGTCTTTATTATTCTGTTGGAACATCCATGCGTGTGTGTTTTACAGGACTGGTTCCGTCTTTATCATTCTGTTAGAATATCCTATCTCATGTGTTTTACACCGGATCCGGGTTCCATCTTTATTATTACATTGGAACATCTGTCTTGGTGTGAATTTCACACGACTGGTTCCGATTATTATTATTACATTGGAATAACTTTGTCTATGTGAAGTACCGCATGCATGGTGATTTCCTTTGTTATTCCATTCTTTATTATACCCAATTGGTTAAAACTTTGACTTTATACTCCATGAAATTAGTAGAATATTCTTGATATTTGCGTTTCATCCGAAGATCTTTTCATGGAAATATTCTTACGATCATTCTTGAATTTTACTCTACAAAGCGATATCATGTTGACAATTTGGACGTTATTAGTCCCTGAATAAATTAATTCGTGAACTTTTTTATTGAATTATTATGTCATTGTCATCATCCTCATGTATTATATTATGTTATCTTTGACTTACGTGCATAGATGAATTTAGTATGATTATGACCAGGGATCATTCGGTTTAATCATGGCTTGTTATAAATGATGTGATAAAAGTCCTCAGTGGCCTGTAATGCAGTGATGGATAGTTTTGGTATGATTATGACCGGGGTGATTCGGTATAGTCGTGACCATTGATAATTTGATGAAAATCCTTGGCCGGGTAAATACGGGGATGATTAGATATTGTGGTTTATTCATTAAAGCGAGTCTTAGTGATAAAATTGATGAAAACCTTTTAAAACCTAAAAGATAGTAGACTTTATTTTCTACTTGACTCTTTTAATGGATTGCGATATTTATTCACTTGATTAAACTAGTTGTCTATTGTATTTTATCGGTTTAACATTGTTGAAGACTATTGATAATTTATTACGCATTATCTTAGTTATAATATTTCTTCTTTGGGCTAGTTGAGCTCACCCTTTTTCTTTCTTTATTCTCTTGAGAAATGAGAATATAGTTGGGGACGAGTCGGGGAGCGGAGTAATGGTCGAGAGGATAGCATTAGTAGTCCTCACTATTATACGTGAAATAGTGTGATAATAATTGTAATGAGGACTCCTTTTGAGTTTGTATAATATCTAGTAGACAATATTTGTATCCAAACTCACAGTTTATGTCGAGTATTATACCGCGCAGTTATATTAGTAAGTAAGTTGTATTTAAATTACATACCATGTAAGTGGCGACCCAAGATGGGTGGCGTATACCTAATTTTGGGGTGTCACGGTTGGTATCGAGCTTAAGGATATGATCCTGGCTAAGATGTGAGACTAGAACTAGGAGGGAGAGATAGGAATTCCTTCACTAGTATTACCTACCTAAGTTTATTTGGTATTTGATTGGTCGGTCGAGATATAGTAATAATATGTTGCATGTCAATTAACCCTTATTTTGTGGCGGTGTGTTGAAAATGGCTTCCAGAATGTTGAGAATAGCAATGGAGCATGTGAGGTATTGATTCTCCTGGATCAATAATCAGACAATGTGCAACAGGATGGCGATAATCCTCCGTAAACAACAACACCGATCAATCGATTGACGAACAACGAGATGCGTTTAAGAGGTTTTAAATTCATGCAACATCGGTAGAAAGCGACTTACATCCAAAACGTAGGTGAAAACACGGAAAACTCTCGGCGGTCACCGCTAAACAATTCAAGGAGCTGGGACCACGGAGTTTAAGGGGAGAGCAAAACCACTTTGGCGGAAGCATGGATAAAGCAGATTACAAGATATTTGATGTCTTGGGATGCTCAGGAGAAAAAGGTTCCTTTTGCCGCCTTTTTGTTGTGCGGAGAAAGGCGATTCTTGGTGGGAATCGGTAAAAGCGTACTCGACAACAACGCTTCATGAAGATATATTGGGAGAAGTTCGGGGAGCTATTCAACGACAAATACTTTCACGAAAGTATTCGCCACATGAAGGAGGTGGAGTTTATCAAGATGGAACAAAAAAACAATATGAATCGTGTCGCAATACGAGGCAAAATTTGCGGAGTTATCACGATTTTCGTCCCCACTTGGTGGATAATGAAGAGAGAATGGCGCGAATGTTTTTAAGAGGTTTGAAGTGGAGATACGTCAACATCTTATTTCTCATAAAGCTGTGTTTGTATTAGGATGTTGTAAATAGGGCTCGATTAGTGGAGCGCGATAACGAGTCAATATGACTAAAAAAAGAGAAGTGGTAAGCAAAATTATAATACCGGTGAAAATAATCATCGAGCGGTGATAACAAGCGTGGAGGAATCAACGAATAAATATGGTAACCACTTCGCCGGTGGTAATCAAGGCCAAAACAATAAGAATGGACATTTCAAGAAAAGGAGATTCAACAATGATGGAAAGGCGTCAAAGACCAACACCGTTGTTAAGGAAGGAGAAAGACCACCTATCATATGCTTCAAATGCGGAGGAGAGGGACACATCGAATCGAGCTAGCCATCTCAGTCAAAGCATGTTATAATTGTGGAAGAAGGTCACTTAGCTCGATTTTGTCGTTTCATCAAGACAAATTCAACTAGGATGGAGGCACCAAAGGTTGTCCCCTGACATAAACCAAAGCCGGTAATTTAAGAGAGAGCGTTTTTTTTCTCGTGACGAGGAACCTGAATAAAATTATCACGGGTAAGTTAATCATAAGCTCTTGCGAAGTCTATACCGTGTTAGATACCAGTTCTACCCACTCTTTTATTTCACCTAGTTGTGTTCAACGTTTAAATTTGACTCCGAAGAAGTTAAACTTTGACTTATTGGTTGAAACTTCGTTAGGAGGAGCCTTCGTTACCGCTACTATTTTTAAATCTTGTTTGAATCAAATAAAAATTTTCACGTTACCTATCGATCTTATCTTTTTGAAAATATTTGCCTTTGATGTGATTTTAGGAATCAATTGGTTAACTACTCATCATGCTTTTCGTAAGGTTGTTAGTTTTTATATTCATAACCAACTTGTTGTGCGAATTCAAGTAACCAAACTACTAAAGTCAATTATTATCATATCAAGCCATAAGTAAAGAGCCCCGAACCTTTCGTTGTTGACTTCCTTGTGTGGAATGCACCGAAGCTAGACTTTCGTAAAAGCGACATCGTGAATGAAGATGGCAAGTTTATAGGTATCATTGTGAGGTCTTTATCTAGGTTAAGGGATAGAAGTCACAGTTGGTATCGATGTGACGTACTATCCAAGTCTTGGATGAAGTCACGATTTTGAATGATATTTCTATTATTAATAAATTTCTGGCGTATTCTTGAAGACTTCTTAGCCTACTTAGGCGTGAAATCGAATTTCGTATTGACCCCAGATATAAAACCCATTTCTTTAACCCTCAAATATTTCTTCAACTAAAATGAAGCAGGTTTACGTGGTTTATGATGAAAGTCATAATAAAAGCATTGGACTAATGAAAATCATGGGTATATCGTGGTATTAGTAAGTGTTATGATGAGTTATGTGAAAACATGAAAGTTTCTTAAAAATCCTGAGGAGTTAAAAACGATTTTGGTGAAAAGCGTAACATAAAATTCAATTGACCAAATCTCCTATTATATTTTGAATTTTTGAGTGTGGTTAAGTCCTAGAGTTAGATCTATGAGTTACCTAACTAATCCAAGTGGAATCAATGAAAAAGGTGATGTATATTTTCGTGTGGGGTGATTTTAGCAAAGGAGTCAAAACTTGAAAATGTCAAAAAGCTGCTGCCACGTTTTTGTAAGGGCTATTTCGGCCACTAAATTTATGTGAAAAATTCTGGCCTTTTGGGACATGAAAATATATGTTATAAAGTACCTCCTGTCCAAAAATGAGCTCATTCGACTTAAAATGAACAAGTTATGACCATTTCAATATTTAGGTTTTTTGATGAAAAATGCTATAAGCGGAGTTCTATAACTCAGATGACCATGAAATTTAAACTAAAGGCTCACATTAACATGTGTAAGATCCTGCCAAGATTTGGGAATTTCTGGAGTTAAACTTGAGGTAGCAAATTTCTTAAAGAATTAATTAGAAATTGATTTTTGAAAAATAGTAAATGAATTTTAAAATTCGAGAAAAATATATTTTCATTATGGGACTATATTATGCTAAATCCCAGAAAATAAATATTTTTGGGACTGATTTGGTATTTTCATGAAAATAGTTTAATTCTGAACATATGAGTTAAATATGTTATGTGAAGTAATGAAAGTTGAAAATAGGATTTTATGGCTAGAGAATCCTATATAGAGTATATACATATTTTTGATGAGGATTTGATTATTGGTGATGATATCGTATGAGTATGGCATTTTGAATGATTAAATGCATTATATGGTAAAAGCGTAAACAATTGAGATAAATTGTTTATAAATTTAAGAAGTGATTAAAATATTGTTATAATATTAATGATATTAGATTATGAGATTATTAAGTGATTGATAACATGGGGATATTCTTGAATCTGGATAAATTATATTATAAATGTTTAATATTTATCCTTTATCTCATTTGATTGATTCTTTATATCATTATCCTCATGTTTATATTATGTTGAAAGTCATACATGGCTGTTG
Source organism: Panax quinquefolius (assembly GCA_020205615.1). NCBI lineage: Eukaryota > Viridiplantae > Streptophyta > Magnoliopsida > Apiales > Araliaceae > Panax > Panax quinquefolius. The sequence goes on along the minus strand of CM035171.1, from coordinate 126,943,591 downwards.
TAGTGCATAGATGGACTTGGTATGATTATGATGAGGGATTGTTGGTATAATCATAACAGTAATTGAATACACGATTATCTTTGGTAGTAGTGCATGGATGGATAATTTGTGGTCGTGATCTTAATGAATACACGATTATCTTTAGTAGTAGTGTATGGATAATTTGTGGTCGTGATATTAATGAATACACGATTATCTTTGGTAGTAGTGCATGGATAATTTGTGGTTGTGATACTTAATGAATACACGATTATCTTTGGTAGTAGTGCATGGATAATTCGTGGTCGTGATCTTAATGAATATCCTTGCTTTATAGTGCGGGGATGATTCGATGATATGGATTAATTATTGAAATGAGTCTCAAATGAATGAAATATTAATTCATGGATGTGGTAAAGTCATCTCTTTGGTCAGTAGTGCATTGATAGACTTGGTATGATTATGAAGCAAGGATTTATAAGTATAATCATGATCAGTAATTGAAAACACGAATATCCTTGGCGATTAGTGCATAGATAATTCGTGGTCGTGATATTATTAAGCTGCGTCTCAGCATTATTGGTTTTACAGTTGTATATCTTTGGCCAGTAGTGCAAAGATGAATTGTTAATGAATATCTTTGGCCGGATTGCGAAGATGAATTTAATATTTTTAACGATAAAGGTATTCAAGGTATCCTCACCTCTTTATCATATCGTCATACGCACTACTAATTTCGAGGGCGAAATTTCATAAGAAGGGGAGGTTGTAAGACCCCAGCTTTTATAAATAAAGATGAATTTGATTATAAGACGTTTGTGGTAAAGAGTCAGTTATGAGACGTTTGTGGTAAGTTTGATTATTTTATGGGGGGCCCATATGTCATCATCTAAGAGTCTCTTCGTCGATAGTAAATAGTATTTACCTTTGTGAATAGTAATTACCTTTGTGAATAGTAATTACCTTCGTCGATAGTATTTACCTTTGTGAATAGTAATTACCTTTGTGAATAGTAATTACCTTCAATCAATAGTAATTACCTTCGTCAATAGTAATTACCCCTTCGCAAATAGTAGTTGTCCTTTGATATTACCAAGAGTTAACTCTTTCTTGATTGTTCCAAGGTTAATTACCCCTTCATGAAATAGTAGTTGTCTCTTGATATTACAAGAAGTCGTTTTGACCCTTCGTTAAGACCAAGAGCCACCCTCGGTTTTTCTATAAATAGAAAACTCATTCCTTCATTATTTCTTACGAATTCAATTGAAACTCTAAAGAGAGAAACTATAGAGAGAAAGAAGAAAAGTATTTCGCTACTTCACTTTTCCAATATTCGGTTCTTCTAAGGTAAGGGATATTATTTGTTGTACCCGTAAAAGGTGTTATTCTTTCTTATTCATGAAGAGAACTTACATTATTCCATTCTTTTTATTATTACATTGGAATAACTTTTGTATCTGTGCATACCCTATACTTGGTGAAATCCTTATGTTATTTCATTCTTATTTATTACATTGGAATAACTGTGTATACGTGGTTTACCCTATACTTGGTGACATTCTTCTATTATACATCTTTTTATTATTATTTGGAACATCACATGCATGTGTTTTACACAGGACTGGTTAAAATCTTTATCATTCATTGGAATATCCTATACGTGTGTTTTACACCGGATCCGGTTCCATCTTTATTATTACATTGGAACATCACTGTCGGTGTGAATTTCACACGACTGGTTCCGTTATTATTACATTGGAATAACTCATACATGTAAAGTATCGCATGCATGGTGATTTCCTTTGTTATTCCATTCTTTATTATACCCAGTTGGTTAAAACTTTGACTTCTATACTCCATAAAATTAGTAGAATATTCTTGATATTTGCGTTTCATCCAGTATCTTTTCATGGAAATATTCTTCTGATCATTCTTGAATTTAATCTACAAAGCAGTATCATGTTGACAATTTGGACGTTATTAGTCCCTGAATAAATTAATTCGTGAACTTGTTTTATTGAATTATTATGTCATTGTCATCATCCTCATGTTATATTATGTTATCTTTGGCTTACGTGCATAGATGAATTTAGTATGATTATGACCAGGGATCATTCGGTATAATCATGGCTTATTATAAATGATGTGATAAAAAGTCCTCGGGGCACTGTAATGCGATGATGGATAGTTTTTGGTATGATTATGACCGAGGGGTGATTCGGTATAGTAATGACTTTGACCATTGATAATTTGATGAAAATCCTTGGCCAAGTGGTATGCGGGGATGATTAGATATTGTGGTTTATTCATTAAAGCTGAGTCTTAGTGATAAAATTGATGAAAACCTTTTAAAACCTAAAAGATAGTAGACTTTATTTTCTACTTGACTCTTTTAATGGATTGTATATTCCGCTACTGATTAAAGCTGGTTGTCTATTGTATTTTATCGGTTTAACATTGTTGAAGACTATTGATAATTTATTACGCATTATCTTAGTTATAATATTTCTTACAAGGCTAGATTGATCTCACCTTTCTTTCACCGTTCTCTTGTGAAATGAGAATATAGCTAGGACGAGCCTGGGAAGCAGAGTAATGGTCCGAGAGGATAGCATTAGTAGTCCTCACTATTCATGAAATAGTGTGATAATAATTGTAATGAGGACTCCTTTTGAGTTTGTATAATATCTAGTAGACAATATTTGTATCCAAACTCACGGTTTATGTCGTATTGTACACATACAGTTATATTAGTAAGTTGTATTTAAATTACGTACCATGTAAGTGGCGACCCAAGATGGGTGGCGTATACTAATTTTGGGGCGTCACACTCAAGAGAGTCCGAAGTGGTGACTAAAACCAAAGAAAGAAAAAGAAAGATTTGGTCAAGAAGTATATTCTTGAGAATGAGAAAATCAAGAAAGAAGCCAAGAGACGGGTTGCAAAAGTAGAAGCGCCCCAAACAATCAAGAGGAAAATGCTCCGGTGAGGGGAGAACTACGAAATTCTCATGATTGAGTATACACGGTGAGGGGGAGAAGCTTCTTGATAAAGAAGAGGTTTTATTTGAAAGGACTTTCGAACATAGAAGAAGATGTGTGGTGTGGGGAGTTTCAAACCTCAAGAAGATGATCATATTGAGAGGAGCCTCACAATATCCCAATAAATTTGAAGAAGAGGTCCTTGTTCAAGATGAAGATGAACCAATGCCAAACATTCTAGAGGCCATTGAGATAATGGAATCCTCAAATGGAGATAGTGAAGAGGAAGAAGATGATGATGACCTATAAAATCATTTATGAGGCAAGGATGGATATAGAAGCTATATTTACAATCGGATATTCTCTTACCTACCCCGGCGATGGCATACCATCGAGCTCAAATTCGAAATCATGGGACCACATGTTACGGAGCTTGAGGAATATCCAAAGAATCACGATTTCCCTCACGGATTTTCGGGAAGTCATCTTCGCCAAAAAAGGCGATTCTGAGACCATTCTCATCAAATGCCAAACTTGAGGTATTGACTATCCCTACAAGCTTTAGAGTTAATCACCGCCATCATCTTCGTTTAACCAATTCTATGAATTTCCTAAATGGCCGGAAGTGATTCTTAACCCATTAAATCGGTTTCGATTCACAGAATCCCAAAATTACAGAATCGAAGAACCGTAAGAAATCAACCTTACCTGCTCCCTCGAATAACCAACTCTACGATTCAGATTCAAGCCAAATCGTGAAAGTCAAACATTAAAATCGTAGAGTCACCAATCCCAAATGTCCAAACCCAAGCTCCTCCGGTGATATATCATCCTCCTTATCGCGACGACTATTTCGGTCTTGATCTTGCTTTTGTACAACTTGCAAGCTCAATCTCCACCAAGAACCCTCAAATGGACAATCCTCAATCAACTGATACTTTCCCACCGCCCACCAAGGATGATTCTGAAAGAAACTTCGAGCAAATGATCAAGTCCATGAAGCAAGCACGGAATCTAATTTCGACCTTACGAACATCCAATGAATCAAATGATACAAGTTGCAAAAAAATTCCTAAGTACAATGAATACTAAGTTCACTACTGGCTAAGGAAATTATCAAAGAAATTTTGAAGAGTATATCGATGAGAGATGAGATCCATTTCGAGTTCTTTGCCAAAACAAAGAGAAAGCTATGCTTGAGATCTGAAAAACCAAAATCGTCAACATCAAATTATCTTTGGACAATATTCTCAACCTTAAAGCTTACATTTATGACTTCCGGAAATCTTATGCCAATCGGGAGAAGCATAATGATACGATTCTTACAGATCCTCCAAAACAAAGAAGTTTAGTCTTTGAAAAAACAGATCAAGGAGAATAGGAGGACATTGCTCAAACTCAAAGCCAACTCAACGAGCTTGTCCAAAGAGTAAATAGAACGTCGTCGATATTGAACCCTTGATCTTGACATAAAGGAGGAGAATAAGAAAGGAAAGGAGATCGAGAAGCAAGGCAGGAGGCAGGAGGAGGTCATGCAATTCAAGAAAGGGAAGCCCTCCTGCAAGACCATCACATCATCGAGACTCAACGATCTGGTCGCAGTAATCAGTATCGCCTATTCCTCCGAAGTCATCAGAGCCAACTCCTAGCTCGCAAGACGCGACTCATCAGACGCATCCGAATGCCAACTGGAGATCCTGCATGCATCTTGAAACATGAAGAGAATCCGATTCTAAGTCTAAGTGAATTTGGAAGAGTTAGCAAGAAATGAGGAAGAAGCTCAAAGAAAGAAGAGAATTTGAGGAGTATGCAAATCCACCTCCACACAAGAGACCAAGAAAACAGAGATAAGTTAAGAGTTTAATGTTTTATTGATGTAATGCTATATTATAATATCTTCTGATCATCAATAAATTCATACTTATTCTCTAGAAATTTTAGTTGCTCACTGAAATACTAAGTCATGTTTAAATTCCAGCAAATACATCTAGTCACTAATAATCATGACAACAAATCTCCTTGGTTATGTCAACATCAAATAAGGGGATATTGTTGGGAGAATGCATATTATGATTTGATGTTTTAATGCATGTGTTCATGATTATTTGTAAGGTCCTTTCAAGAATATATGTACAAGGACTTAGTGATAGATCAAAATTGTTAGGTTGATCTAAGCTTTCAACGTGTATCATTCTGTTCTAGAATGCATAGATAGAAAGATCAAAACTGTTAGGTTGATCTTGAGATGTAATAGATTAGTCTTGAAGAAATCTTAGTGCATCAATCGATCAACATTGCGAAGTCAAGGCGTAAAACGTAGAGCACGAAGATCGTAGTGTGCCCGCCTTGAAAGGGACTCTTCGAAAATCGTAGAGAGTGGTCTAACGTTCACCAAGCTAACTCCACGATCGTAGTGTGATGAAGGAAGCGTGAAGTTTATAAGTCAACGATCGTAGTGTGCTCTCGGGGCGTAAAGTCAACAACAAGAGCAAGAGAAGATCATAGTGCATGAAAGTTTAAGAAAAATCGTAGTGTTCTCGACTGATAGCATCGTAGTATGCAAGTCAAAGCCATTACGATCTTAACTGTAGAACATCACGATCCAATCGAGAAAGCATCATCTCCTCATGTCGCCGAAAAAAGCGTCAAGCCTCATGAGTTGTTAATTCAACATACGAGGAATGGATCCCGAGATCTTTGCAGTGCTCATCGGTCCGAATATATGAAATATCCTTAGTATGCAACAAAGAAGCGTATTGAAGAAGCTAAGGATAGTACTTATGAATAAGAGGGACAAAACACCTTTGGTGGTGGTGAGAAAGTGAAAGCGACTGCGAGTGTCGATGAGCTAGAATGCAAAATTGAGATGTGCGAAATGTCTCCATCGCAAAGACGTAAAGTTCGAAGCATTTAATGCCACAACGGATGGATCCAAGCGGATAGTTTTCAACATCACATATAATCTGGATCGGATGAGATGAGAGAGAGAGAGAGAAGCAAGCAATCAAACATTCAACGTGAAGAATTCTCTAAGGCTCAACTCTACGATCGAGATATTGAAAAGCTTGCTTTCAGCCTACTCGATTCTTAACGAACCGGTGCTTTACACAAAAAACCGAGTAAAGAACCTTCGTAACGCAACAACAACAACCATCAATCAAGTTGAAGAAGAGTACCAAGTCTGCTTTGGACTTGAAGAGTTAAATAGTGAATCGTAAGAAAGCCAAGTCTGCTTTGGACTTGAAGAGTTCAAGAGTGAACTAGAAGTTCTGATCGCTAGTCTAGAAGGAATCAATGTGATTAGGAAGATTGTAAAAGACATCCTTAGTGGATATCCTACTCGTTGAGTAGAAGAGTGGACTAGGAGCTTTGAGTGCTCGAACCACTTAAAAACAAGCGTGTCATCTATATCTCGCTATAACCGCCTTACTATTTCATAACTCCATTGTTTGGTTAAGAAGATTAAAATAAATACTAATTCCGCTAAGTTTTAATCACTATCTAAGAACATGTTTAAAATAGAAAAGATTTTTAAATATCTATTCAACCCCCCTTCTAGATAACTTGTGCCTACTAAGAACTAACACGAACCACATTATTGAGTTAGAACCAGACGAGATAGCAGAAGATTTAACGTACGAGGAGATACCGGTCAAAATCATGGATAGGAAGGAGACGTCTCATTTATCGTCAATTTCGAGGACGAAATTTCATAAGGAGGGAGGTTGTAAGACCCCAACTTTTTATAAATAAAGATTTAATTTCTCTAATTAGTATTTTGAAATAGTAAGGGGTTGATTTGATTAATGTGGTTAGTTATGGGTAAAATGCGCAAATATTTTAAATAAGCAGTGGTTATAAAATATTCATTGTCATTGTCGGGGAATATTCGTTTGGTCGTGGAATATTTCTGCATCGAGGAATATTTACAATGACATGACCTTGTGTGGGCCCATGTAAAAGCGATTAGATGAAGAAATGACAAGTATAAGTTGTTTATAAATAACTTGGCCTTGATTATTACAATTATCTTGTTGGAATACCCGGTGGTTAAAACACAAGATGTCTGGCGTTGTTGCAAGAATAATAACTGCAGTATTGCACCAATTATTGATTCTTACGTAAGAAGGCACTACTCAATAATTATTACGATAATTCTTATTCGATTATTTTATTTTATTGATTCAATAATTGTTGCGTTAATTTTTTATATTATTGTTGTTTTGATAATTGTTACCACACGGTATGTTCCATTATCGAAGCAATAATTCATATTATATGAATAATATTATTAGAAAACATTATGGGCAATGTCTAGAAAGTTCTATCTAAGGAGAGGTTTGGTCACCTAATCAAGGCCAAAGAAGGAAAAATTCTTATTGGAAGCCCCTCTCTCTCGGGAGCGTCACAGCCAAGATCTTGTGATTCTGTAATATTATTTGTGAATAATTAATTATTGATTTATATGATGAGGAAAATATTGATTTTATGTGGATATAAATGAGAAAATTTTTAATGTGACAATTGTTGAAAATTAATATTTTATCTTTTTCGATAAAATAATTCATTTTTTGAATATATTATTTTAATAATATATTAATGATGATATTTTTACAATGAATGTGGGATATATGAGTATGAGGAGGAAGAGTATTTTTGTTGCATTAAATGATTAACACATATTTTGTGTGTCGGTGGACCCCATTTCTTGACTGAAATTTGATTAAAGCTATTAAATCGTCTCAGATATGGATTTGATCAATTTCTGCTTGAAATTTGGAAAAACTTTCTTCGCAAAGTTGTAGAGAATTTAATTTCCTATAAAAGTCTCGAGATTGAATTTTTACGATAAAAGGGCTATTTATTATGAATTATTAAAGTTCAGATTAATTGATTTTTTTTTTTGGAGTTTTAAATAACTTTTATATGAAAAACGTTTTTTGCAAGTTTGGCACATGTGTGGTGATATGTTTGGATCAATGAGGTGTGCGTAAGAATTTATAATTTATATATTATTATTATATTAAATTTTACATTTTGGTGTTCTAAGCAATTTCTATAAATAGGGTGCATAGGTTAGAATTGAAAATCACACGAAACTAAAGATCTCTCTCTTTCTCTCTATAATATCAGCGTATTTTGTGAGTATTTTAGTACTTTGAGTATTGCTATCTGATCTGCAAGTTCTTTCAAAGACTATATCCAAGTATTCCAAATCGGAAATCTTATTCTTTCCGAGGTAAGGGATATTATTTTATTAAAATGATATTATTTCTTCAATATCATTATGCCAAAATATTGGTTAGAACTTTTTATCAAATTTGGAACTTTTCATGTATGGGGTTCTTATTCATGAGTTCTTATTCATTTAGTACTATTCACGAAGCATGATGATGTTTTTTATGAAATTTTTATCTTTTGGTGTAGAGTTACTATTCACGATATCTGACTTTTTACGAATCGACATTTATTCATAGAAAAATTAAATTTTCTTTTCGTGTCCAAGATTATGCTGTTATGATTCCTATCTTTGATTGGATCTATGTTTTGGTCTTTATTCTTGAATTTTACTCCACACTTTGGTTATTTATGAAGTATTTTGAACTTGGGTTATTTAAAGTATGAATCCTTAATATTTGTTCTTTTGTTTCACCGGATTCGTTTTCTTTAAAATATTTTCATCATCCTCGGTCCTAAATGATGATATAGCTCGAATATCTTTGCTTTTGTAGTGTAAAGATGAATGATTTTTTGATGAATATCTTTGGCCCAGTAGTCAAAAGATAAAGCAGTATTTAGATGAACATGACTAAGTGATGAATATCTTTGGCCCGTAGTGCAAAGATGAGCAGTGTTGAGATGAACATGACCAGCAGATGAATATCTTTGGCTGTAGTGCAGCAAAGATGACTATTTGATTTATGATGTATATTGATTGATGTTCTGAGGGGATAAAATATCGATGATGGACTTTTAAATTCATAGATGATAGTAGATTTCATTCTCTACTTAACTCTTCTAATGAATTGTTGTTTCCGCTGTAGTTGTTGATCTAAAACTTGTTGTCTATTGTATTCTATTAGATTTTTCCCTGTTGAAGACTAAGGATAATTTGTTGTACATTATCTTAGTCATAATATTCTTTACTGGGCTAGTTGAGCTCACCCTTTTTCTTTTTGTTCCATTTTTCTTCTTAGGAGACGAGAATATAGCGGGAACTAGTCGGGGAGTGGAGTGATGGTTCAAGACAGTTATTTTTGTAGTCCTCACTATTTTATAAAATAATGTATCAATAATTGTAATGAGGACTTATTTGAGTGTGAATATTATCTAGAAGACAATATTTGTATTTAAACTCACAGTTTATGTGTTGTCTTATTTTGCACAACAATTGTATTAATGAAGTTGTAGTTGTTTCTGTACCATGTATTTGGCGACTCAGAATAGGTTGGGTGGATTGGACCTATTTTGGGGGCGTCACACAGGATATTCCAACAGAATAATAATAAAGAGCGGAACCGGTCCCACAGAAAAGCATATGATGAGGATATTCTAAGCAAGAATAATAAAGGCGAAATCAGTCCGGCGTAAAATGCATGTACATGATATTCCAATGTAATAATAAAGACGGAATAATAGAAGAATGTCACCAAGTATATAGTGTAGAATAGCGTATCTGAGTTATTCCAGCAGAATAATAAGAAATGGAATAACAACAGATTTCTTCATGAATAAAAAGAATAACACCCCTTACGAAAGTACAACAAATAATATTCCATACCTTAAGAAGAAAAGTCTTGGATATCAAGTAGTGAAGTAGCAGAATACTTTCTTCTTCTCTCTCTATAGTTTACATCTCAGAGTTTCAAATTGAATTAAAAGAAAATAATGAAGGAATGAGCTTCTATTTATAAAAAAAGACTGTGATAGTAATTAACTCACTCATTAAGCGGTCAGGATTGATTTACTTTAATCTGACCATTCATATTAAAAAAAATCTTTTAAATAAAATAATATATATATATATATATATATATATATATATATATATATACTAATAATAATTGAACTCCCCCCCACCCCACCCCACCCCACCCCACCCCACTCCACTCCACTCACTTTTCAACTAAGTCATAATAATACTCCCCGCGTTTCAAAATCATATTATATATATATATATATATATATATATATATATATATTAACATTACATTACCTATCAAATAAAACAACTTCCTTCTTCAATTTCCAACATGGGCCCCACAATTGGGCCCCACCTATTATTATATAAAATAATTTTTACCGATTATTTTTAAAAAAAAAGTAAATGGGGAATCAATAAAATAAGTAAAATTGGTGACTTCTCACGTAAAGATCAATAATTAATCTAGTGTCTTCTTTACGCAACCATACATATATACATTGTACTTTTAAACACCAGGGTGTTTCAACGAGTTAACAGTAAAACTTCCGCCGTTATTTTCATAAAGTATTTTTGTCGTTTTCTCAATCGACAATAATTACATTTGTAGGTCCACCAATGATTGTCTGCACACATACGAATATTTCTTGTTTAAAAGCGAATATTCCCAAACCAATCGAATATTATATAACAACTTACGTGACTTTTGCAAAATTTATAATTAGTACCCACAACTATAACATTATATCATAATATTCAAAATGATAATTATAGAAAATTCATCTTTATTTAAAATGTTGGAGTTTTAAAACTAATACTTTTTCACGTAATTGACAAACCAAAAAATCTAAAATATTTGTAATATATATTATTTTCCAAAAATGATATTAACATGTAGGTAGTTTATATATATGATCTAACAAATAAAAAGGATACGTATGATATATAATTAAGTGCCTAACAAATTATAAGCTTAATATATGTTTAAATTGACCAAAATCCATTTTAATGAGAAAGAGATTCAAACCAATTGTGCAAGGAGAAGGAAGATAAAATGAAAGATTTTAGGTACTTTTAAGTAAGTAGTGGGTATTTTATTTGAATGTAATAATTTGATAAAGTATAAATTAGATATGTAAAATTAGAAGGAAATTTTTATAAATAATAAATTTAAGAAATCGATATTTATATATATGTTTTTGATATTTTTACATAATCATCTCTCACATGAAAAGAAAATAGATCTCATCTTGATGTGAGAAAAAATTATATAAAAATATTAAAAACGCATATGAAAATAATATTCGCCCAACTTAAACTATATAAAACTCACTTAAGTTTATATTATAATATGTTATTCATAGTTAAAAGTAGAGTCCTTCTACGGGGATCGGCCTTTTCCGATCGGGATAGTGACCGAACGATTTTTTTTTTTTTTCTTTTGACTACAAAATAATTAATGTGATTTATTGGAACTGAAATTTTTATAAAATACAGTGATTTAGGTGTCTTTTTAAATACACGTAACAAACAAGGTTAAACAGTCTGTACAATCTTATTTTTATGTGTATCCAAATGACACCTAAATCACAGCATTTTATAAAAATTTTATTTCTAATAAATTACATTAATTATTTTATAATCAAAAAGAAAAAAATAAAAAATAAAAATTTCCGACCGATCACTAGCCTGTCGGAAAATACCAGACCCCCTAGACTTTTTCTTAAAAGTATTAAGTGAAACTGGCACACTGCCAAATGATGCAATGTGAGTCTACTCTAGTCACAATAAGTGTATGACATGGAACTTTAAAGTAGATTAGAATTCGGATAACAATAATTTTAGAGGGACATTGTTAATTGACATTTTTAACGATTTTTTTTTTTTTTTTTTTTTTATAGTATCTCTCAAAAAATATATACAGTATATATATATATATATATATATATATATATATATATAATTGCATAGGATCCTTGAATATTTGAAATATAATATCTAATATATAAGTGCACATTATACACATGATTATTATATGTGACTGACCTGAGTGTCGCCTATCATTGTGATAGTCCCATGATACTATATTTTTATGATTAAATTAGATGACAATATTATGTTATTTTTTGTATGTGTATTTAAATTATACTTAAAATATTATATTTTATAAAAAAAATTATTAAAATAAATACTATACATTTTTTAAAAGTCAAAAACAAAAAAAACAAAAAAAAACTAAAAATATCTAATTTTCCTGTCCTTAAAACCTGTCTGGGAAGACTTATTGAAAAGTGAATATTACAGAGTACCAAGCCAAGAGTATCAAGGCTTTGGTCACTAATTATGGATACGTATGAATTACTACTATATTAATCAATATATACTACAAGATGGCTTTGACCCGCACTTAGAAAAGTGACACTTATTCCTTTTCCAATTCAAACCCTCTAGAAGAAAGTAGTAGAATTTAAGGGGCATGGTGTTGGATGGAAACCTAACTTAATTGCCATCCATCCCATAAATAAATAATACTCCTTCCGTCCGATGATAAAAGTCCTTATTATTATTTTAAGTAATCTTATGTTAAATATTCACTTTTTTTAATAACCAAACTTTTATATATTTTTTTCTATTATGTCCGTAGCATTAAATATTTTATAATTTTCTTATTCTAATTCTCTCTCCATATTTAATAAGTACGGAGAGAGAATATTTTGAATTAAATAGCTAGAAAATCACTTTCCCACCTACATTGAAAATAATTAATGACATATTATTATGGATAATTTTGTCATTTCATTCTTCTTCTTAATATGAATGAAAAGTCCACTAAGATTTTTATATCCTGGGACGGAGGGAGTAATACCTAATTGGGGGTGGGGGTGGGGGTGGGGGGGGGGGGGGGAAGTCAGGTGCTCTAATGACCGGTACTTTTAATTTTAATTTTTTTTTAATCACAATTATAAGAATAATAAATAAAAAATAATAGAACAAGTTTGAACAAAAAACTGTAAAAAAAAGCATATTTTTTATTGAAAAAACAATTATTCTTATAATAATGGTTAAAAATAAATAAATTAAAGTTACCTGTCATTAGCACTGGACCCCCCCGGGACCACATACACTTGTTTATCTAACATTAATAATACTTCCCCCATTTCACACAAAATATTTCAATTAAACTTTTTTACAAAATTTAAAATTTTGTTTTTATTACATGTTTGCTGAAAATACTAACAATAAATTATTTTAATATAATAATATGATAATGAGATTAAGATATCAAATTAATTTGAGTACAAGTTATTGTATTCCAGTATATCACTAAAAAGTGAACTCTTTTTATGAAATAAAAAAAATTAACAAATGAAACTATTTTATTTTTTTGGGAGGAGGAAGTATATTACTCTCTCCATCCTTTTTAAATAAGTATTTTATCTCTTAATATTTGTCATTTGAAAATTTCAATTAAACATTAATTATTTATTTTCAATATTATCTTAAATTTTAAATATAATTTTGGTTCTAATTCTTTTTATTCAATAAATAATCTCTTTTATTCCAATGCGAGGATAATATTAACATTTAAAGTTATTTTAACTAAAAAATATAATATTAATTGATTTTCTTAATATGTGTGTCCACTTCAAAAAAAAAATAAATAATAAATGACGTAGGGAGGAATTATAGTATTATATTTGTACGCTTTATAGACAAACTCATGAAATCATTTTCAAAAAGTAGTGCCGATCGATCGATAATATGCATGCTAGAAACGATAGATTCTTCATGAAATATGCTAATCATTCATTATCAAGTCTATTTTAACATGATGAAAATTAAATACAAACCTTAATTAATTATTAATTAATGATTGTTTACTTAGGCCAAGTACGTGGAGAATCAGTATTGCCTATGAGACTATTAACATATCACAAATTAAGAAAGGTGATAGTATGTGTTTTAAATAAGGTTTTTTTTCCCGTCTGACTAATTAATGGTTGTAACCCGCATGACCATTGATGCCAGCCAGCATGACGGAACAATTTCAGAATAACACTCCATGCATTAAAAAACAAATCTATTCGCAAGATTTTAAAATTAAAACATGATGTGATTTATTTATGTTTTGGAAATAATTTATTTTGTACGTAATGACCTTTTTAAATATTTATGTGTATAATTACGATTGTCTTAACTAAAATCAACTAGCAATTAGGTTTATATCAATTTTGACTTTTAGTACCAGATAGAGTATATATATATATATATATATATATATATATATGAAGAAATCTTTAATTTGCATGTTTTGATTTCGTTTTACCAGACATTAAAAGCATAGGAATTAAATTTTTGTTTAAATAAGAAAATCTTTAATTTTGGTTAATTAGTAATAAAAGTCAGTCACATTCAGGCACCTAAAAATATTAAGCCATTGCATGATGGAGGAGCCTTCTATAGGGTTAAATTCATTTTTGACCATTGTACTCAATCTCTGTTTACAAATACTACTACAGTATTTAATTGAATTTTTTATAATCAACTCATTGTAATGCTTATTTTTTTATAAATTATCACAAATTCAGTCAAACTCAAAAGGAGTCCTCATTACAATTATTATCACACTATTTTACAGAATAGTGAGGACTACTAATGCTATCCTCTGGATCATCACTCCGTTCCCCGACTCGTCCAAATATATTCTCATTTTCAAGAGAACGGTGAAAGAAAGGTGAAGCTCAACTCAAATGGCCGAAAGAAGAAATATTATGACTAAGATAATGCAGAATAAATTATCATTAGTCTCCAACAATGTTAAACCCGATAAAATATAATAAACATCAAGTTTAAGCTATGATGAACACGCAATCCATTAAAAGAGTCAAGTAGAAAATAAAATCTACTATCTTTTATGATTAAAAAGGTTTTTCATCATTATTATCATTTGAGACTCGAACTTAATAAATATTCCACATCATCGAATCACCCTCGCATTACTACCGATGATATTCTCTAGTTTTCACTACCACAATTATCCATGCATTTATGGGCCAAGAATATTTGTGTATTCATTAATGGTCATGATCATGTATAATAAGCGTCCATCAATGCACTACGGGCCAACGAGGACTTTTACCACATCATTTGTAACATTACTACCATGATTACACATAGAATAATCTTTAATATAATCATACCAAGTCCATCTATGCATTTATAGGACACGAGATGACTTTCAACATAATATAAAAACATGAGGATGATGATGATGATATAAGAATTCAATAAAACAAGTTCAAAAATTATTTTATCCGGGAATTATTAACGTCCAAATTGTCAACATGATCATTGTTTTGTAGAGTAAAATTCAAGAATGATCGGAAGAATATTTCCATGAAAAGATATCTGGGATGAAGCGTTAAATATCGAGGATATTCTACTAATTTCATGGAGTATATAAGTCAAAACTTTAACCAACCTGAGTATAATAAAGAATGGAATAACAAAAGAAATCACCATGCACGCGATTGCTTAACAGATAGACAAAGTTATTCAATGAGAATAATAATAACGGAACAAGGTCAGCAAAATTTTGCAACTGCGAGGATATTCCAGCGAGAATAATAAAAAGCGAAACCAGTCGGTGTAAAAACACGTGACGAGGATGTTCCAACAGAATAATAATAAAAAAGCGGAACCGGTCAGGTGTAAAACAAAAACAAACGAGGATGTTCCAACGGAATAATAATAAAAGACGAACCAGTTAAATTGTAAAACATCTAGAGGATGTTCCAACGAGAATAATAGAAGAATGTCACCAAGTATAGGGTAGGCCGTGACTCTGAGTTATTCCAATGAGAATAATAAGAAATGGAATAACAACGATTCTCTTCGTGAATAAGAAAGAATAACACCTTACGAAAGTCAACAAATAATATTCCTACCTTAAGAAGAAAATCTTTGGATATATAAGTAGTGAAATAGCGAGAATACTTTCTTCTTTCTCTCTATAGTTTATCTCTCTAGAGTTTCAAGTGAATTGTAAGAAAATAATGAATGAATGAGCTTTTATTTATATAAAATGGAATGCATAGTAACTAACTCATGAACGGTCTAGATTGATTTACTTTAATCTGACGGTCCATATTTCAAGCAAAAAATAATATATTCTATTTATAATCTAATAAAACAAATAACTTTATAAAAGATTTTACTACGCAAATACTACGCGAGCACTATCAAACACTATGCATAATAAAATATAATATATTCTAATTATTGTCTAATAAAGCGAGATAACTTTATAAAAGTATTATGTTTTATATAAAAAGATTTTACTATACAAAATACTACGATAATAATAGAATATAATATATTCTATTTATAGAATAATTTTATAAAAGTATTATTTTTTTATATAAAAGATTTTTCGTATTATTACATTAATAATACCAACAAAACTGAGTGACTTATCACTTAAGCATCAATAATTAATACTGGTGCTTCTTATACAACCACGCAGACATATTCTTTCTTTTAACACTGGGTGTTTCAACGATTAACAGTAAAACTTCCGTAATTATTTTCATAAAGTATTTTTGTCGTTTTCTCGATCACAATAATTACGTTATGGGTCCACCAATGATTGTGCCGTTGTCTGAATATTCCCGTTAAAACAAATATTCCCACCAATCGAATATTATATAACAACTTTGCGTATTTTGCAAAATTTATAAATATATTACACAACTATTATATCAATTTCACTCCATAATATTCAAAAATAATATTTATAGAAAATTCAACTTTATTCAAAAGTTGGGGTTTACAATCTCCCTTCTTATGAAATTTAGCCACCGAAATTAGGGTATCGCACTGGTATGTCGAAAAGGTAAGGATACATTGATTTCATTTGATTCTAACTCCCAAGTCATTTCCTCAACATCGTGATTTCTCCACAAAACTTTGACTTGAGGTATAACCTCAGTGCGTAGAATATGTTCCTTCTTATCCAAGATTTGAGCAGAACCTCTTCATACGTCAAATCTTCCGCTATTTCGTCCGGTTCCAACTCAATAATTTGGTTCGGGTCTTCCACATATTTACGTAACATGGATATATGAAAAACGTTATGAACACGAGACATACTTGGCGGTAAAGCGAGTCTATAGGACACAGTTTCTACTCGATCAAGGATTAAAAATGGGCCGATGAATCGAGGATTGAGCTTTTCTCTCTTTCCAAATCTCGTAACTCCTTTCCATGGAGCAACACGTAACAACACATGATCTCCTATATCGAATTTCACGTCCTTTCGATGAAGATCAGCATAACTCTTTTGTCGATCTTGTGAGGTTTTTATACGTTGCCGGATCGTTTGAATCTTTTCCGTAGTCATGCATTACCAACTCTGGTCCCAACAACGTTGCTTCACCCACCTCATCCCAAAGTATCCGAGAAGCGACACTTTCTTCCATACAACGCTCGAATGGAGCCATGACAATACTTGCTTGATAAGCTGTTGTTGTAGGAAAACTCCACCAATGATAAGAACTTGTCCCAACTTCCCTTAAAATCAAGGACACACGAGTCTTAATAGATCTCAAGAGTTTGAATAGTCCTCTCCGAGCTTTCAAAATCGTCGAGGATGATATCTGCCGAAGCTAAATCGTAAATCTGTGCCCATAGCTTTTTGCAAACTAATCCAAAATCGCGAAGTGAATCTTGGGTCTCGATCAGAAACTATGGATACTGGCATACCATGCAATATTACAACCTCGTTTATGTACATACGAGCGAAGGCGTTCAAGTGTATAAGTTTCTCGATCGGTAAGAAATGAAGCGGACTTGGTCAATCTATCAACAATGACCCAAATCGCATCTATGTCTTGAGAAACTTTGGGAAGACCAAGAATGTGAAATCCATGGTAATGTGCTCCACTTCCATTCTGGAATTTCAAGTGATTGCAATGGACCTTTTGGTACTTGATGCTCCGTCTTGACTCGTTGACACGTTAGACACCTTGAGATAAACATCTTTATCTCTCTCTTCATATTGCCCCACCAAAATGTATGTCGAAGATCATGATATATTTTGGTATTCCCAAGATGGATTGCAAATGGTGTGTTGTGCGCCTCCATCATGATTTTATACTTTAAATCGAGGTCGTTAGAACCTGAAAGTCCGGAGTTGACTAAGTATTCCTTCTTCATCGATGCTTGCTTCCCAGCATCGCACCTTCTCGCACTTTCTTCCTCATACGCATCACTCCGGATCAGAATCGAAAGCGGCTTTTAATTTTATCAATTAAAGTCGGTTCTACTCGTATATTTGCCATCATCACGTGGGTCCCTGGAGTCTTTATCTCTTTCTTCATCCTTTACATGTCATACAAAATGGGCCTTTGCGTTGACAATATTGCACTTGTACTCGCATATGATCTTCTACTCAATGCGTCAGCTACCACATTCGCTTTTCCAGGATGGTATTAGATAGTATGATCATAATCCTTCAACAGTTCAAGCCAACGTCGTTGTCGCATGTTGAGTTCCTTTTGAGTGAAGAAATATTTGAGGCTTTTATGATCCGTAACGATCTCCACTTTCTCCCCATACCTGAGTAATGCCTCCAAATCTTTAGTGCGAAGATAACAACGCTAACTCTAGATCATGAGTAGGATAATTCCTCTCATATTCTTTGAGTTGTCGTGAGGCATAAAGGCTATGACTTTCCCGTGTTGCATGAGAACACATCCTAACCCTTTGCTCGAAGCATCACCGTAGATGACAAATCCCTCCGATCCGGATGGTATTGTCGAGCAGTCTTTGAAATGAGTCTCTCTTGAGTTCTTGAAAACTATTCTCACATTCCTCGCTCCAACCAAACTTTGTATCTTTTCGAGTCAGCTGAGTTAGTGGAATAGCGATTCGAGAAAACCCTTCTACGAATCTCCGATAATAACCTTGGGTGGTGAGAAAGCTACGATACTTGATCCATCGATTTAGGTTACTCCAAGCTTTGAATAGCTTCAATCTTTCTTTGGGTCAATGGATATTCCATGACTTGATACCACGTGCCCAAGGAATGCTACTTTCTCAAGCCGAACTCATATTTCTTTAACTTGGCATAAAGCTTATATTCACGAAGCTTTTGAGAGTATCGACCTCAAGTGTTGCTTTCATGATCTTCACGGGTTTTGGAATATATGAGGATGTCATCAATAAAGACGACCACAAAGTGATCCAAATATTCCTTGAATACCGGTTCATCATATCCATGAAGGCAAAGGAGCATTAGTCGATCCAAAGGACATGACTAGGAATTCATAATGCCCGTACCAAGTTCGAAAGCCGCTTTGGAATGTCATCGGTTTCAATCTTCAATTGGTGATATCCAAATGAAGATCAATCTTTGAAAAGAATTTGGCTCTTTAGAATCTGGTCAAACAGGTCTTCAATACGTGGGTAATGGGTACCTATTTTGATGGTGACATGATTCAACTCCCGATAATCAATACAAAGTCGCATACTCCCATCTTTCTTCTTCACGAATAGAACAAGAAACACTGCGAGGAGAAGTACTAGGACGAATAAAGCCAATGTCTAACAATTCCTGCAGTTGAGTTTTAACTCCTCGAAGTTCAATAGAGCTATTCGATATGGGGATTTAGAAATGGGTTTTGTCTAGGGTTCAAAGGTCGATACAAAATTCAATTTCACGCTCTCTGGGGTAGGCAGGAAGTTCTTGAGGAATACGTCGGGAAATTCATTAACAATAGAAATATTATTCAAAATCGACATATTTTTGTTTAGATCTCGTGACATGAGCTAAGAAAGCTTGACATCCGTTTTTCAATAAGCGAATAGCTTTATGGCTTGAGATGACGATGATTGATTTTAATGGTTTGGTTGCTTGAATTCGCATAATAGGTCGATTAGGAATATGAAAGCTAACAACCTTATGAAAACAATCAATTTTGGAATGATGAGTAGTTAACCAATCAATCCCTAGAATTACATCAAATGCAAGTATTTTTAATGCAATAAGATCGGTGTAATGTAAATGGGTACCAACTTGAACCACACAAGACTTATAAACCGTGGATGTAATGAAGGTTTCTCCCAACGGAGTTTCCACAGATAAGTCAAAGTCTAATTTCTCCGGAGTCAAATTTAATCGTTGAGCGCAAGTAGGAGAAATAAAAGAATGGGTAGAAACCGGTATCAAATAAAGTGTAGACTTCGCTAGAGTTTATGATAAGCTTACCGTGATGACCTCATTCGGGTTTTTGCTTCGGGAGGTCACAACAAACGCTTCTCCCTGCAGACTACCGGCTTTGACTTTTTTCGGGGATGACCTTTGGTGCCTCCATCCTAGTTGAATTTGTCTTGGTGAATGACAAAATCGGGCTAAATGACCTTCTCTTCCACAATTATAACATGCTTTGGACTGACATCAGCGTAATTTGGGTGATGTGTCCTCCCCTCGCATTTGAAGCATATGATAGGTGGTCTTTCTCCTTCCTTAACAACGGGTGTTGGTCTTTGACATCTTTCCATCATTATTGAATCTCCTCTTCTTGAAATGTTCATTCTTATTGTTTTAATTACGATTACCACCCAGTGGTTACCATTTCGCTCATTGATTCCTCCACGCTTGTTGTCACCGCTCCGATGTCGCTCTCACGTGTATTATCATTTTCTTTACCGCTTCTTTTGGTTGCGTTGACTTGTTATCTCGCTCCACCAATCGAGTCCTATTTACAACATCCGAATACAAACATAGCTTTTATGAAATAAGATGTTGATGTATCTCCGCTCAAACCTCTTAAAACATTCGCGCCATTCTTTCTTTATTATCCACAAAGTGGGATCTGAACGGGATAACTCGCAAATTTTGCCTCGTATCATGCGACATACGGTCATATTGTTTTGTTCCAATTTGATAAACTCCACCTCCTTCATGTGACGAATACTTTCGGGAAAGTATTTGTCGTTGAAACAAACTCTTGGAACTTCTCCCAAGACATCTTGATCTGACGAGCAGTTGAGTCGTTTTACCGATTCCCACCAAGATGTCCGCCTCTCCGCGCAACATAAAAGCGCAAGAAGAAACCTTTGCTCCTCGAGCATCCCAAGACATCAAATATCTTGGTGATCCGCTTTATACATGTTTCCATATAAGTGGTTTGGCTCTCCCTTAAACTCCGGTGGTCCCAGCTCCTTGAATCATTTAGCGGTGACCGCTCGAGAGTTTTCGATGTTTCCACCTACATTTTGATGAGCCAGAGCTCTCTTCTTTATTGCATGAATTGCATAAAGCCTCCGAACAATCCATCATTCATCGTTTGAGTCGGTGTTGTTGTTTGTATGAGGATTGTCGCCTTCGATGCACATTCTCACGATTATTGATATGTGGAGACTTAACGGTCTCTTGTGCTCCATTCTTATTCTCAACATTTTGGATGTCATTTTGAGATATTGCCACAAAACAAAGGTTAATTAACATGTAACATAATATCTCATGAGACCCCTGATTTTATTAATAAAGATTTAAATTTGGTGAAATAATTTTTTAATATTATGGTGTGAATTTGAGATAATATTATAGTTATGGGTAGTATTTATAAATTTTGCAAAGTATGCAAGTGGTTATATTATATTCGATTGGTTAGGGAATATTCGGTTTAGCGGGGAATATTAAATACAATACTCAATCATTGGTGGACCCTAATGAAATTGTTTCGGATTGAAAGCGACAAAATATTTTATTGAAATAACGGGCGGAAGTTTTCTGGTGGTTCTTGTTGAACTACTTCGGTAGTAAAAATGCGATAATAAGTGTGGTTGCATAAGTAAGACACGGTATTGATTATTGATGCTTATGTGAGAAGTCACTCGGTTTGATTCCATTATTGTCGATTAATAATATGAATTATTATAAGCGATAATGACGTTTTGTTTTATTCAGTATTATTAGCGTAATAAAAAAGCGAAACATCTTTTTATATAAAATAGAATACTTTATTAAAGTTATTCTATAAATAGAATATATTATATTTTATTATGCATAGTGTTGCATAGTGTTTTGCGTAGTGTTTTGCGTAGTATTGCATAGTGTTTGCGTAGTAAAATGTTTTTATATAAATAGAATATATTATATTTTATTTAAAAGATTTTGCTTTAAATATGGATGTCAGATTAAAGTAAATCAATGCGGATAGTTCATGGATTGATTCTTATGCATTCTATTTTCCTATAAATAGAAGCTCATTCCTTCATTATTTTCTTACGAATTCTTTGAAACTCTAGAGAGAGAAATTATAGAGTGAAGCTATAGAGAGAAAATCTATAGTAGAGAAAGAAGAGTGAGTACTTCACTACTTTGATATCCGGTGTCTTTTACTACGGTGAAGGGTATTATTTGTTGTACGTGTAAGGGTGTTATTCTTTCTTCTTGAAGAGAACTTACATTATTCCATTCTTTATTATTACATTGGAATAACTTCGTAAAAAGTGGCATACCCATATACATAACTACTGTATCTGGCGATACCCTATACTTGGTGAAATCCTTATGTTATTCCATTGCTTATTATTACATTGGAATAACTTTGTATCTGTGATTTACCTATACTTGGTGACATTCTTATTATTACATTGGAACATCACATGCATGTGTTTTACAGGACTGGTTCGGTTCCGCTTTTATTATTACGTTGGAACATCACATGCATGTGTTTTACGGACTGGTTCCGTTAAAATCTTTATCATTACATTGGAATATCCTATCATGTGTTTTACAGGATCCGGGTTCCATCTTTATTATTACATTGGAACATCCGCTTGCGGTGAAATTTCACGACTGGTTTAGATTATTATTATTACATTGGAATAACACATACATGCGAATCTACCGCATGCATGGTGATTTCTTTTGTTATTCCATTCTTTATTATACTAGGTTGGTTAAAACTTTGACTTCTATACTCCATGAAATTAGTAGAATATCCTTGATATTTGCGTTTCATCCGAGTATCTTTTCATGGAAATATTCTTACGATCATTCTTGAATTTTACTCTACTGAAAACAAGTATCGTGTTGACAATTTGGGACGTTAATAATTCATGGATTAAATAATTCTTGAACTTGTTTTATTGAATTATTATGTCATTGTCATCATCCTCATGTTATATTATGTTATCTTTGGCTTACGTGCGTAGATGAACTTAGTATGATTATGACCGAGGATCATTCGGTATAATCATGACTTGATATAAATGATGTGACAAAAGTCCTCGGTGGCACTGTAATGCGTTGATGGATAGTTTTGGTATGATTATGACCGGGGTGATTCGGTATAGTCATGACCATTGATAATTTGATGAAAATCCTTGGCCGTGTAGTACAAGGGATGATTAGATGTGGTGGTTTATTTATTAGTGAGTCTCAAATGATAAAATTGATGAAAACCTTTTAAAACCTAAAAGATAGTAGACTTTATTCTCTACTTGACTCTTTTAATGAATTGCTTATTCATTGCAGATTAAAGCTGGTTGTCTATTGTATTTTATCGGTTTAACATTGTTGAAGGCTAATGATAATTTATTACGCATTATCTTAGTCATAATATTTCTTCTTTGGGCTAGTTTGAGCTCACCCTTTCTTTCAATTTTATTCTCTTGAGGAAATGAGAACATAAATTGGAGACAGTCGGGAGCGAAGTAATGGTCCAGAGGATAGCATTAGTAGTCCTCATTATTACGTGAAATAGTGTGATAATAGTTGTAATGAGGACTCCTTTTGAGTTTGTATAATATCTAGTAGACAATATTTGTATTCAAACTCACAGTTTATGTCGTATTGTACCTATGCAGTTATATTAGTAAGTTGTATTTGAATTTATGTACCATGTAAGTGGCGACCCAAGATGGGTGACGTATACCTAATTTTAGGGGCGCTGATTGGTATCGAGCTTAGGATATGATCCCAGCTAAGATCTTGAGATAAGAACTAGGAGGGAGAGGCGGGGAATTCCTTGACTACAAGTATGACCTACCTAAGTTTATTTAGTATTTGATTGGTCGGTCGATGATATATAGGGATAATTTGTTAAATGTCAATTAACAAAGTAAGTAAACCTTTTTTGGCATCCGAAAATCTGAGATAAGCAATGATAAGCAAAGTGTTGATTGAGTCAAACAAAGGTAACGACCAAGACGAAACACGATAATAATCATATCGGTGGCAGCTGGTATCGAACAATGATAACCATCATGGGGAAATTATCATGCTAAGAATGGTAACCACTTTTGTAATGGTAATCGGCAAAGATAATAGAAGTGGAAATTCAAGAAGAGAAGGTCATTTAGCTCGATTTTGTCGTATAGTGGAAGTCAAGTTGGGATAGTGGCACCAAAGGATCTGGACAAAACAAAATCGATGGTTTCAGGAAGAGTGTTTTTCATGACTTCTCAAAAGTGGGTAACCGAATGAAGTTAATATGCAGGTTAGTTAATTATAAATTCTAAGTCTATACCTTATTATTATTCTACCCATTCTTTATCTCTTCTTTGCGTTCAACGTTTAAAGCGGAGAAATTGAGTTTGAATACAAATATTATCTTAAGACGATATCTTTGAAAATACTCAAATAAATCATTATTCTCATCTAACATTTATTGATACATTAGTTAATCTGTGGCGCCCCAAATTTACAAAATGGTGAGGACTACTTTATTACAACAAGAAAAGCGTGAGTTTGAATACAAATAATCTTTCTATACTCAAATAAACCTTCATTTATTGATCATTATTTTACAAAATGGTGAGGCCTTTCTAAACTTTCATTCATTCATAGCCTCGTCGCTATTATATTCTCGCCTCACGAGAAAATGGAACAAAAAGGAAAGGGTGAGCTCAACTAGCTCGATAAAGAATATTATGACTAAGATAATATCTGACAAATTATCGTTAGTCTTCTTGCGGGAAAAATATAATAGAATCTGATAGGCAACAAATTTTAAATCAATATTACATGGTGAAATAATAATTCATTAGAAGAGTTAAGTAGAGAATCAAACTACTATCTTACATGTATGAATTTAAAAGTTCATCGTCTATCTTTTATCACTGTAACATCAATCGATATACATACGGAATCAAATATTCATCTTTTACTACTGAGGCGAAGATATTCATCGATTAGTCGTATTCATTTAAACACTGTTCATCTTTGCACTCTGGGCGAAGATATTCTTGAAATCATTCATCTTTTTTCTGAATGCCAAAGATATTCTTAAGAAATCATTCATCTTTGCACTTTCTGGGCGAAGATATTCCATAATATCATCATTTAAAATGAGGATGATGAAAATATTTTTAAAAAAGCGAATCCGGTGAAACAAAATGACAAGGATTAAGGATTAAGGTTTCGTACTTGGTTTTATCCGTCAAAAATACCTCAAAAATAATCGTAGTGGTGTAAAATTGAGAATGATCAAAACATGGATCTGATCGAGTTAGTATCCGAATAGATATTTTAGACGAAAAAAAGAAATTTTATTTTTGATTGAATAGTTAGTAGTATCGTGAATAGTCTTTGAGTATCGTGAATAGTCTTAGTATCGTGAATAGTAACTCAGAGCACAAAAGATAGAAATTCCACAAAAACATCTTCACGCTTACGTGAATAGTACTCGTGAATAGTAACTTCGTGAATAGTAACTTCATGAATAGTAACTTCGTGAATAGTAACTCGTGAATAGTAATCATGAATAGTAACCCAGAGCATGAAAAAGTTCCAAATTTGATAAAAACTTGGATCGACATTTGATTATAATGATATTGAAGAAATAATATCATTACAAAAAAAATAATATCCACTTACCGAGAGAAGCGATGCTGAATTTGGATATATATTTGAATGAACTTTAAGTATATCAATACTCAAAGTATACTCAAAATACTCACAAGAATCGCTCAAAATATCGAGAGAGAAAGAGAGAAAACTTGGGTTTACGGTGTGATTTTCAATTCTAACCTAAGCACCTATTTATAGGAAAATGCTTTAGAACACAAAGCGAGAAAATTTAATATAATATTAATATAATTATACAAATTTTCCTTAGCCCACCTTTTTGGTCAAAACACCAGCCACACATATTAATGATGTCAAAAAAAATACAAAAAACGTTTTCTTAACAAAAATAATTTAAACTCCCAAAATCAATTATTTGAGACTTGAACTTCAATAATTCATAATAAATAGCCCTTTCATCAGAAAATTCGAATCTCGCTTGAGTTTTTATAGGAAATTCAATTCTCTACAACTTTGCAGAAGAAAGTTTTCCAAATTCCAAATAGAAATTGACCGAAATCCACAAGCGAGGCGATTTTACATTTATAATCAAATTTGGTCGATAAATGGGGTCCGCAGAGCATGTTTAACATGTTTTAAACATTTAATGCACACAAAATACTCTTCCTCCTCGTATACTCATATATCCCACATTCGTTGTAAAAATATCACCGTTAATATATTATTAAAATAATATATTTAAATGAATTATTTTATCGGAAAAAGATAAAATATTAATTTTCAACAATTGTCATTTTAAAATTTTCTCCATCTATATCCACATAAAATCAATATTTTCCTCATCATATAAATCAATAATTAATTATTCACAAATAATATTACGAGAATCTGATATTGTGACGAGGCGGTTCAGGAAAGAGGGGCTTTCGATAAAATTTCTTCTTCTTGGGCTTGATTAGATGACCAAACCTCTCCTTGAGCCGAACTTTCTAGACATTGCCAATAATGTTATCTAATAATATTATTGAGGATAATATGAATTATTGCTTCGATAATGAAAAAATCTTTATGTAATGACAATTATTGAAACAACGATGATATAAAATATCATTATGACAATTATTAACTTCGATAAAATCTTTGAGCGATAATTCTGTAACCATTATTGAGTAGTGCCTTCTTACGTAAGAATCAATAATTGGTGCAATCTGGTATCTTCTTGTTTGACAAGCGTATTAGTGTGTTTTAACCAAGGGTATTCAGCGATGATTAGCAGTAACAACTTCTGGCAATTATTTAAAAACAACTTATATTTGTCGTTTTCTTCATCGATCACTTTTAGTTATGGGGCCCACACATGGGCTTGTAGTAAATACGAATATTCTGACGATCTGAATATTCACGACCAAACGAATATTCCAAGCAATAATGAATATTTTATAACCACTTGCTTATTTTGAAATATTTGCGTATTTAACCCATAACTATCCACATTAATCAAATCAACCCTTACTATTTCAAAATAATAAATAAAGGAAATTCCTTTTTATTTAAAAATTTTGGGGTCTTCTGACCTCCCCTCCTTATGAAATTTCGTCCTCGAAATTGGCGTACGATACTGGTGTTTTGAAAGGTGAGGATACCTCGCTTTCATTTAGTTTCAATTCAGGTCATTTCCTCATAGCATGATTCCTCCACAAAACTTTAACTTGTGGTATGACCTTTCTTGGCGTGGGACATGCTCCTTCTATCCAAGATCTTGGGCGGTACCTCCTCATACGTTAAGTCTTGGCTATCTCGTCCGGTTCTAACTTCGATAAGCGTGGTTGGGTCTTTCACATATTCTGAATCTGGATATATGAAACACATTATGAACACGAGACATACTCGGAGCTTGCTGTAAGATCTATAGGCTACATTTCCTACTCGGTCAAGAATTTGAAATGGACGATAAATCGTGGATTGAGCTTTCCTCTCTTCCCAAATCTTGTAACTCCCTTCCGTGGAGCGACTTCATGACAATCATGATCCCTACATTAAATTTCCGTCCTTTCGATGAAGATCGCATAACTCTTTTGTCGATCTTGTCTTGGTTTGTATCGTTGTCGAATCATTTGGATCTTTTTCGGTGAGTCATACGTCTTAACTTTCGGGTCCCAACAATGTTGCTTCACCACCTCATCCCAACATATTGGGAAGCGACATTTTTCGTCCATATAATGCTTGAATGGAGCCCACACTATACTTGCACGATAAGCTTTGTTGTTGTAGGAGAATTCCTGATGGTAAATACTTATCAACTACCCTTGAAGTCTAGGACACGAGTCTTAATAGATCTTCAAGAGTTTGAATAGTCCTCTACGATTGTCCGTCTCAGTTTGGGGATGGTATGCGAACTAAATCATAAATCGTGCCCGTAGCTTTTTGCAAGCTAACCCAAAATCTTGAAGTGAATCTTGGGTCACGATCCAAAACTATGGATCTGGGCATGCCATACAACCTCACAATCTCATTCGCGTACATACTTAGTAAAGGCGTTCGAGGAATAAGTCTCCGTGTCGGCAAAGAAATGAAAGCGGACTTGGTTAATCTATCAACAATAACCCAAATAGCATTGATGCCTTGAAAGCCGTAGGAAGACAAAATAATGAAATCCATAGTAATGTGTTCCCACTTCCATTAGGAATCTCAAGTGGTTGCAGCGGACCTTAGGTACAAGATGCTCGCCTTTACGTTAGTGAGTTAAACACATCGAGATAAACTTTGCAATCTCTCTCTTCGTATTGTTCCACCAAAATGTATGTGAAGATCACGATACATTTTAGTACTTCAGGATGGATTGCAAATGGCGTATTGTGTGCCTCCATCATAATCTTGTACTTCAAATCAGTCGTTAGGAACCACAAAGTCTAGAGTGGACTCGAAGTATTCCTTCTTCATCGATTCTCGCTTAGGAATAGCTCCTTCTTGTACTTTCTTCTTCATACGCATCATCATTTCAAATTCGGTGGCTTGCGAGCTTACTTAACTTTTCTATTAAAGTTGGCTCTGTCGTATACTTGACATCATCGCTTTTCGTTCCGCATATGATCTTCTACTCGATCGTCGGCTACCACGTTAAACTTTACCGGGATGGTATTGAATAGTGTGTGGTCGTAGTCTTTCGATAGCTCGAGCCCAGCGTCGTTCTGCCGCGTGTTGAGTTCTTTTTGAGTGAAGAAATATTTAAGGCTTTTATGGTGCGAATATATCTCCACTTTCTCCCCATATAGATAGTGCCTCCATATTTTTAAGCCTTAAAAGCATTGCTTGCATGACTCTAGATCATGGTAGGATAATTCCTCTCATACTCTTTAAGTTGTCATGAGGCGTAGGCTATGACTTTCCCCGTTGCATGAGAACACATCTAACCCTTTGCACTGAAGCATCATTTGTAGATAACAAATCCATCGAACGGATGGTATTGTTAGAACAGTCTTAGAAATAAGTCTCCTCTTAAGCTCTTGGAAACTTTCTCGCATTCTTCGCTCCAAGCAATTTTGTATCCTTAGGAGTTATTTGAGTTAATGGAGTAGCGATTAGAAAACCCTTCCACGAATCTCAGATAATAACCCATTAAGCCCAAAAAAACTTCGTCTTGATCATGGAAGAGCTTGGTTGCTCCAACTTTGTATTGCTTGATCTTGTGGGATCAGCGGATACTCCATTGTTTTGACACCGCGTGCCCGAGGAATGCTACTTCCTCGAGCGAACTCACATTTCTTGATTTGGCATATAGTTGGTTTTCACGAAGCCTTTGGAGTACCGACTTCAAATGGTGCTCATGATCTTCACGACTTTTGGAATATATGAGGATGTCATGATAAAAACAACAACGAATTGATCAAATATTCCTTGAATACTCGGTTCATCATATCCATGAAAAGCATGGGAGCATTAGTTAGTCAGAAAGACATGACTAAAAATTCATAATGCCCGTCTGGGAGTTACGAAAGGCGGTCTTTGGAATATCCTCGATTTTAATCTTGGTGATGATATCCGAGCGAAGATCGATTTTGAAAAGAATTGTGCCCTTGGCATTTGGTCAAACAAGTCATCAATCGAGGTGAGGATACCTATTCTTGATGGTGACATGGTTGATTCCAGATAGTCAATACAAAGTCGCATACTCCGTCTTTCTTCTTTACAAATAAAGCAGGAGCACCCCGAGGAGATGTCTTGGGGCGAATGAAGCCGATGTCCACAATTTCTGTAGTTGGACCTTTAACTCTGAAGTTCAATAGGAGCCATTCGATATGGGGTTTTAGAAATGGGCTTTGTGCGGGTTCAAGATCGATAAAAATTGACTTCACGTTACGGGGGTAGGCAAGGGAAGTTCTTGAAATCGTCGGAAAAGTCGATATGAGCGGGAATATTATTCAAATTTGGCGTGTCTTTATTCAAATCCATAACATGGGCTAAGAAAGCTTGACATCAGTTTTTTAATAAGCGAATAGCTTTATGATTAGATATAGCGGTGATTGATTTTAATGGTTTAGTTGCTTGAATTAAACGTCTGACGGGTTGGTTAGGAATATGAAAACTATGACCTTACGAAAACAATCAATTTTGGCGTGATGAGTAGTTAACGATCGATCCTAAAATCACATCAAAAGCAAGTATCTTTAAAGAGATAAAGGTCAATGGTAAGGTAATGGTGCTTGACTTGAATCAAACAAGATTTATAAGCGGTGGATGTGATGAAAGTTTCTCTAATGGAGTTTCCACGAGATAGGTCGAAAGTCTAATTTCTCTAGGGGTCGAGTTTAAGCGTTGAGCACATGCGGGAGAGATAAATGAATGGGTATGCGGTATCAAGTAAGGTATAAACTTAGCGAGAATTTATAAATAGCTTACCGTGATCACCTCGTTTGGGTTCCTCGCATTATGACCCGATCTGACAAACGCTCTTCCGGAATCGTTGACTTTGACTTTTACGGGGACGATCTTTTGAGTCAAATCCCCATTGAACTAGGTTTTATTCTTGTCTGATCTCGGCGATATGTCCTTCCTTTCCACAATTATAGCATACCTTGATTTGTTGTGGGCGGTTTGGTGATATATCCCTCTTTTCGCATTTTTGTAGCATATAATGGGGTGGTCGTTCTCCTCCTTAGAACCGATTCTTTCTTGTGCCTTTGTCGTCTTCACATAGTCGTTATTAAATCTCCTCTTTTTAAAATCTCCTCGACTCGCTTCTTATTTTCATGGCCATGATTACCACGAGTGGTTACCATTGTCATCCGTCTGTTTCTTTCTCATGAGTTATCATTGATACATTGGTACTTTATCTACGTCGATCTGGTTGTGGTCCCTCGGTTGGTAGTACTCGTTATCTCGCTCTAATAATTGAGCCACATTTTACAACATCTGAATAGAGAAAGTTTATGAGAAATGAGATCTTGGCGTATCTAGGGTTTCAAACCTCTAAGAAACATCAGCGTCATCGTTCCTCATTCTCCACCAAATGAGGTCTGAGCACTGGATAACTCTGCAAACTTTGCCTCGTCTTTGAGACAATCGTGTTGTTTTGTTCAATCGATGAACTCCACTTCCAGCCCGTATAATGAACACTTTCGAGGAAAGTATTTGTCATTAAATAATTCTGAAAGCGTCTCCCCCGAGACATCTTTGAGTGCAATTTGGATGGAGTGCGCTTCCTGAGACTCCACCGATGATACTGCCTCATATGCGGAACATAAAGGTGGCGAATGGAACCTTCTGTTCCTCCGTGCATCCCAAGACATGAATATCTTGGTAATTTGCTTGACCCGTGTATTTCCATGGCGTGATCGGATCGGCTTTCCCTTGAATTACGGTGGTCTGACTCTTTGAAGCTGCTTGGTGTGACAACTGACAGTGAATTGCTATCATTTCCTCACTGTATTTTGAACACGAGTCTCCCTAAATGCGATTTTGCATGAGCTGAAAAGCTTCTAAACATCCCCTCGTTCATCATCGCTTTCGATGGTGTTGTTCACGGGAGGTACATTGCCCGACTGTTGCACGTTCTCCTCGTTGGTAAATCTGAGGCATCTCCACGGTCTCATTTACTCCTTTATTAATATTCTCGATTCGACATTCTCAAATCTTGTCGTAAAACAAAGGGTTAATTAAGGAAATCGATATATCACATAATATCCTATATCTTGTGACTAACAAATAAGCTTAGGTAGGACACCTTTAGCGAAGGATTTTCGTCTCTCCCTCTAGTTACATTCTAGATCTCATGGAGGATCGTATCCTAAACTACGATACCATTGGTGGCGCCCCCAAAATAGGTATACATCACACATTACGAGGTTGTCAATCGTGATGCGAAACAACTACAACTTTATTATTCTGATGATAAAAGCGTGAGTTTGAATACAAATATTATCTTACAGGCGATATCTATACTCAAATAAATCCTCATCACATTTATTGATACATTTATTTTACAAAATGGTGAGGACTACTAAACAATCCTTCTAAAACCTTCATTCCATTTTTGAGCTAACGTACTACATTTATATTACCGCCTCCGAGAGAAAAATGGAACAAAAAGGAAAAGGGTGAGCTCACTAGCTCGATAAAGAATATTATGACTAAGATAATATCTGACAAATTATCGTTAGTCTTGACGAGGAAAAATATAATAGAATCTGATAGGCTGACAAATTTTAAATCGATATTAGCATGGCGTGAAATAATAATTCATTAGAAGAGTTAAGTAGAGAATGCAAACTACTATCTTACATGTATGAATTTAAAAGTTCATCGTCTATCTTTTATCCTGTAACATCAATCGATATACATACGGAATCAAATATTCATCTTTTTACTCTACGAGGCGAAGATATTCATCGATTAGTCGTATTCATTTAAACACACATTCATCTTTGCACTACTGGATGAAGATATTCTTGAAATCATTCATCTTTTTTTCTGAGGCCGAAGATATTCTTAGAAATCATTAAATCTTTACTTCTGGGCCGAAGATATTCCATAATATCATCGTTTAAAGTGAGGATGATGAAAAAAATATTTTTTAAAAAAGCGAATCCGATTGAAACAAAATAATGAGGATTAAGGATTAAGGATTCGTACTTGGTTTTATCCGTCCAAAAATACCTCAAAAATAATCGTAGTGGTGTAAAATCGAGAATGATCAAAACATGGATCTGATCGAGTTAGTATCCAGAATAGATATTTTAGACGAAAAGAAGAAATTTTATTTTAAATTGAATGATGCAGAGTATCGTGAATAGTCAGAGTATCGTGAATAGTCTTAAGTATCGTGAATAGTAACTCAGACACCAAAGATAGAAATTCCACAAAAAAAACATCTTCACGCTTCATGAATAGTACTGCGTGAATAGTAACTTCGTGAATAGTAACTCGTGAATAGTAACTTCGTGAATAGTAACTCGTGAATAGTAAAATGAATAATAATTTGACATGAAAAAGTTCAAATTTGATAAAAACTTGGATCAACATTTTGATATAATGATATTGAAGAAATAATATCATTCTGAAAAAAAATAATATCCACTTACCTCGAAAGAAGCGGTACTTACATTTGGAATAGGATATAGTCTTTGAATGAACTTGCAAGTATATCAATACTCAAAGTATACTCAAAATACTCACAAGAATCGCTCAAAATATCGAGAGAGAAATAGAGAAAACTTGAGTTTACGGTGTGATTTTCAATTCTAACTAAGCAGCACTATTTATAGGAAAATGCTTAGAAACACGAAAAGAGAAAATTTAATATAATATTAATATAATTATACAAATTTTCCTTAGCCCACCTTTTGGTCAAAACACCAGCCCACATATTAATGATGTCCAAAAAAAATACAAAAAAACGTTTTCTTAACAAAAATAATTTAAACTCCAAAAATCGATTATTTGAACTTGAACTTGATAATTCATAATAAATAGCCCTTTCATCAGAAAATTCGAATCTCTTGAGTTTTTATAGGAAATTCAATTCTCTACAACTTTGCAGAAGAAAGTTTTCCAAATTCAAATAGAAATTGGCCAAGAAATCCACAAGCAGGCGATTTACTAAATTTATAATCAAATTTGATTCGATAAATGGGGTCCACAACATATTTAACATGTTTTAAACATTTAATGCCACAAAAATACTCTTCCTCCTCGTATACTCATATATCCCACATTAAATTTGTAAAAATATCATAGTTAATATATTATTAAAATAATATATTTAAATGAATTATTTTATCGAGAAAAAGATAAAATATTAATTTTCAACAATTGTCATTTTAAAATTTTCTCCATCTATATCACATAAAATCAATATTTTCCTCATCATATAAATCAATAATTAATTATTCACAAATAATATTCTGAGAATCCTGATATTATTGTGGGAGGGTTCAGGGAAGAGGGCTTTCGATAAGAATTTCTTCTTCTTGGTAGCTTGATTAGATGACCAAACCTCTCCTTAAGCAGAACTTTCTAGACATTGCCAATAATGTTATCTAATAATATTATTAGGATAATATGAATTATTAGCCCGATAATGAAAAATCTTGTGTAATGTGATTATTGAAACAGCGATGATATAAAATATCAATATGACAATTATTAACTTTCGATAAAAT